>JAHKKF010508583.1:0-18150 GCA_019740295.1 Labeo calbasu
CACACAATATTCGTATCATCAGATAGAACTCCTCATTCCGGACAACTTTGCCTCTAGAATCGTTGCTGTCAATCAAATTGTTTGTTAAATGACTGAGAAGATGTAAAAAACTAGTCCTAGGTTTTACACTCAATCTGGAAAAAAACGCAAAAACTGCAGTACAATTCTCTGGACTCTCTAGGCCAATAATTATCAAAAAATTGAAATTTACCCTTTGGGAAGCTATAATGGGGTCGGTTAGAAAAAGGGCCAGCCCAAATTTACCCAAAATCCTATAAACCCTAAAGAAAATTCTAAACAAGCATGCAAAGTTTTAAGGTGATCGGACCACAGCTGGTGCTATATCAGTCATAAACATTAAAAAACATCATATTTTTATGTTAATAACTTAGATTTTCCAAAAATGCTTTTTTAAAATCATTGATTTAGGTGGGTACAGCCTTGCTAAATAATATGTAATGTCTTTGTCCTTATATGGCAAAATGCCTTAAGCGCTTGAACCCAGGTAATCACTGCTTGCAGCTATATTTATTGATAATAAATTTTATAATTTTATATATATATATATATATATACACATCAACTCTAAAGTTAACTTAGCAATTAAAATGACAGTAAAAGCCATTTAGAATGTTAGAAAAGATTTCTATTTTAAATGTAAAAACTCAATCGAAATAGGGGTGGGCGATATACTGGTAGACACGATTAACTGGTAGTGATTTTCTTTTTTTAAGATTATTTTTGGCCTTTTTGCCTTTATTGCGATAGGACAGATCATAGCTGACAGGTAGTGAAGTGGGAGAGAGAGAAGGGGCAGGATCGGGAAAGGTCATAATGCCGGGACTGTATGTCGGCACGCTGCCCACAAGGCGGCCCATCAGTGCCGACCCAGTCCTAATCATCTTAATCGCGGTTACAGGCTTATGTGATGTTGCTGTGCTACGTGGTCACAAATATCATTGTTTGCACTAATTTTTAAGCCTTGCGGTTTAAAAACAAGTGATTTTAAGACATTGAAACACAATCAACAGTGAAAGAGAACTCATTATTTTTGCCACTTTATAGGCTTTGAATGGTTAAATATACACATTTTTATGCTTCCAAATACTGGTCTTTGCAAATACACTCGTAAATAGTAATTTAGGTCTTAAGTGAAAGAAAACAGCTGAGAAAGAAAAAAAGTGTAACAGTATATTGGATCTGGGCAGCTCTTAAAGTGACAGGAGTCTAATAGTCCTGCTCATTAATGTTAATCAAACAACAAAAGAGAGAAAATTTCTCACTGCTCTTGACTAAATCACTTTTGTAACTTTAATGAGAAGAAATATATATTTAATTTACACAGTGAAGAATATGCAGTGTTTTTACACATTTAATTATGTCTGTGGCATTTTTTATGAATTTGTTCTACAGTAGTTTTTTTGGTCATATTGCTTGTGATTAGTTTCTATTTCTTATTTAATTGCTGACTGTTTACTTGTCTTCAGTGAGCTTGAGTTTTTTTTTTTTTTTTAATTTAGACAAGTATTCATTTTTTTCAGTGATACTGACACTGGTGACAAGAATTTTGAATTTCTATGGTATCAAAACTTTTGATACCACAAAGACCTTATTAAAAGCAAACATACCTATATTGTTACATATATTGTTTCCGTGAAATAAAATTATTCATCGTGATGTAAGATTCTGGACACCCCTAAATCGAAAGACAGTAAAGTAATGCTAATGTCAATGTCTGTAAAACAGTATGTTATCATGATATCTTAAAGAATCTAAAAAGACAAAAAATCTACAAAAATATTTCCACAAATACAGTAAGCAGCATCTTTTCACCATAAATAATACAAATGTTTCTGGAGCACAAACACTGCTGCTTCTGCTGTATTATTGATCAAATAAATGCAGCTTTGCTAAACATAAAAAACTTTTGAAAAGTAGTCTATAGAGAGCATAAAACATTTGATAGATGACTAGATGCTCAGAAGTCCCCAGTTAAAGCAAGAAAACATCACTTGGAATAACAACAAAATAGAAAGAGACAAAAGAACTAGATGAGAAAACCTTAAAACCTTAAGACTTTTTACATTGTAGCTAAATATGTTAGCTGTCTAATTATAGAAAAAATGACTTGAACTGCAGATTAAACGAATTAATGTTGTAATACTGTTGCAGTGTTTGTCTTGCTGGTAAATACAAGAAAAAATAAAAAAATTCCGTTCTAATCAGTATATAATGTTAGTAAATAGCCATGTAATTAATGGGATAATGTGCAGCACGGCTGGCGATATTAAAAATGGACTCAGAAATCTGATCACCCTGCCAGGGTTTATTTTGCAGTAATGCTGGGCTGGTCGTACATTATCCCTTCCCTATGCAGAACTCAATATACAATTGTATAAAACTTTCCGAATTCTTTGCCACAAAGCTATATGATTTACTGTTTATTTTTCCCAAGCACCCCTAAACTCGTTTTCTCTTTCTCTGCATTCCTGCTTGACATCCTCTTTTCTCACTCCATTTTCTCACCTTCATTCTCACCTTTTTCCTCCCACACTCCCTTGATTCAGTTCTCTCTCTCTTCCCTCCCACTCTCTATCCGTCATTCCCTCCTCCCTCGCCCCACACCATCCCTTTAACTCCCTTCCTCTACACACCTCATCTCTCAAACATCCCTGTCTAGCTGTCCTCTCTCTCTCTCACCTTCGCTCTCGTGTCCGGGTGGCTGATAGAAGGACAGGCCGAGGGAGATGATGGCTGCAATCTCCAGGATGATGAGGGTGACGTCTTGTAATGCCTCCCACACCAGCTGAAGGAAGGTCTTGGGCTTTTTCGGGGGGATGAAGTTTTGTCCAAATGCCTGTCTGCGCTTCTCCAGATCTGTCGGGTTGTCTGACAAACCTGAAAGGAAAAGCAGAAGAGTCAAACAGAGGTCATCACAATTTTTGTAATGCATGGGTGCCCTCACCCCCAGGGCAATGATTAGGAAATACCATTAAGGAACTTAGTGTGACTCTCCCAGAGTCTGGGACTTTCCTGTTAAGGTTCGAAACATCCTGTGCATTTGGCTTCGTCCAGTGCAGTACATATTTTTTTTAAACAGTCATTAAGAATGAAATGCTTGTGTTTGCTATCTGCAGTCTGGCTCTTGACGCAATTTGGGTTTTAATGGCTTTAGCCCTAATGTCTTTTGGCAAAGACATTGGATTTTTGGCCAAACTATGCCTTTTGACAAGGGTGCTATAAAGTTTTACTGAGAAATCCTTGATATGGATAAATCCTTGAATTTTAATGACGAAGATACACAGTCAGGGTGTGATTTGTTAAAAAAAAAAAAATGAGAGGGGATATCTGAATGTCAACACTGAAATTTTAATGAAGATTTTTCCAGAATGTAGAAATACAGTGTAGTTTGTATAAAATACAGAAAAAAGCTCTAATTTCAATTAACGAAATTAAATATTTTTTACAATTAAGTTATTAAATATAAATTTATTTATATTTATATTCACAGCGTCGTGAATTGAGAGGAAATCCCTGTTAACTGCATAGTTGTGACTAATTATTAGAGAACTATTAATAAAACTAATTGTTTAACTGAGCAAATAAAAACCAACTATAAACGGCCGTTAACAGAAGCCAGAGACTTAAGACAAACGCAAAGAGGAGAAAATGCTGTTTAGGCAGAGCAATATCACAATTGCAAAATATTGGAAGAAAATCTAATCCTAAATACAGAATTGGTGGTTTATCTGAATGTATCTCTGAGGGGAACTGACTGTCTTCAGAAAAGCTTAGAAGTTATTTTCGTTCCATCTTACCTCCATACAATGCGTATTAATGTAGTTTTTAAAAGCAGCCCTGCTTTGTTTACAGCAATAGTCAAGGAAACGCTGTATCACTGCTAAGCGCCACCTGCCGGCAGAGAATGAATTTCTGTTCTAATTCAGTCTGTCTGCTGTTTTTGTTTCGCGCGGATGTTTCATGTAGCATAATTTCACAAAGCTAAGGTCAGAACGTTCTGTTTTGCTTCAGATTTTGAAAAAATCTAATTTACATGAAAAACGGCTTATACTATATTTAGCATGTTTCTATACTATATTTTAGCATCGTTTGATTGAAATGCAGTGGTTCTGCAACTTTTTCGTGGATTCTGATTCATATAAAGGCACAGGATCTTACAAAAAGCTGTGACACAGATCTTTGTTGAAACCGTCCAGTACTCTGAGATATGTATTAAGATCTACCCCAAAAATTTGCATTATCTTCATTCCATTTAATTCTAGGAGACATTGCAATGTTGTACATGTTTTACTAGGCTACTTGCAATACTAAAATTAAAATATGTAACACAAAACCATCACATACTACCAAACTTTCACTCTGAACATGCAGAAACATGCGCCTTGTTGCTAAGAGACACACGACAGATGAAAACAATATGTGTTGAAAACAACATGTTTGATATTCTATGACTGGAATGGGGGCCTTCGAATATTGCGTTGGACATGGATATTGTGTACAGAAAGGCTAAAAAAAAAAAAAAGCTATTGTAGCCACCAAGCTTGCTAATATGTGAATAAGTAGCTGTCTGAATTCCTATTTAGTAGAATGCGTTCATGGATATCCATGTTGTTCCCATTCCTCGATACAGCTTCGACATCTAGGTGTGCTCTGCATTTATATTAATGCATTCTGGCAAAATTTTTTATCCAAAACAGCTTACATTGCTTTCAAGGTACACATGTACATTTTATCAGTACTTGCTTTCCCAGGGAATCAAACCCATAACCTTGGTGTTGCTAGCGTCATGCTCTACTGTTTAAGCTACTGGACAGGTTCCCAAAATTCAAGGTTTCAGAAAAGGTTTTCCAAACTTACTAAAGGGATAGTTCACCCAAAAATAAAAATAAAAATTCTGTCATTATTTACTCACCCTCATGTTGTCACAAACCCGTGAGACCTTTGTTTGTCTCCGGGGCACAAATTAAGACGTTTTTGATGAAATCCGAAAGCTTTCTGACCCTGCATAGACAGCAGCACAACTACCACGTTCAAGAATCAGAAAGTTAGTAAGGACATCTTTAAAACAGTCCATCAGTGGTTCAACCGTAATGTTATGAAGCTACAAGAAGCTAAGCTTTTTGTGCGCAAAGAAAACAACAATATTAACTTTATTCAAGAATTTCTTTCAAAAAGTATTCTCATAGCTTCATAAAGTTAAGGTTGAACCTCACATGGACTATTTTATCGATGTCGTTACCTTTCTGGGCCTTGAACATGTCAGTTGCGTTGCTGTCTACGCAGGGTCAGAATAAGCTCTCGGATTTCATCAAAAATATCTTCATTTGTGTTCTGAAGAAGAATGAAGCGTATACAAGTTTGGAATTAAATGAAGCTGAGTAATTAATAACAGAATTTTAATTTTTTGGGTGAACTATTCCTTTAACTAGCATTTTATAGGTCAGTTGTCACTAAACACACAAACACATGTAGTGGGTAAAGACACAGCTTAATGTGTAAAAAGTAAACTTAGTTTCTGATCGTTTGCAAGGTTAATAGTACCTTAGTTTAGGTTACAGTTATGCAAATACTAAACTAGTAAAGTCATTTATTGTCAACCCAATGAAAATAAATCCTGCAGTGAACAACTCCAATACTATTTCACACAAAAGCACACACACACACGCTTTAAATACACCATGGAGCTAACTGACACCTTTAATAGCATATGCACTGCTTCCCTTTCCTATTATCACCACGCATTTAAACAACACATTTAGCCATCTTACAATCTCAAAGATTCAAATGAAGGTCACTCAGACCCACACGATATATTGCATGTGTGTAAGATGCAATAAAACTTAACCAAGTGACCATAATGACCCGAGCGTAATGTATTAGAATGTATCGATTTGTTAAAACAGATTGTTCCAAAGTAAGAAGTGATGCGAGTCAGACTGAGCCACATATATTGAATTTCTGATGTAAATAATTAATGGCATGTTTCTGCTCATCTCAAAGGGCTCCTATATAGAACGAGGGGGCCGAGAGAAGGCAAGAAGGATGAAGAGAAATGGATATGAAGACACGAGACACATCGCGTTTAATGTGCCCACCCTTCCCCTTTTCCCAGCCATCTATGTCTTTCAGTCTTTCTCTTACTCTCTCTTTCACTCTTTCATAGATTTGTGCAGTTTCCATGGCGATGAAGACATCAAGCACAAATCGTGCCGCTCTTCAACTTCCTGTCTTCGGGCACCTTTTCGCCCAGCTACAGATGATGTCATTGATTTGGTGCGGTCCGCGTGAGCCTTATAATAGATTTTTGATTGGTCTGCTGTGGAAGCTGTTTTTGCAGACACTGAGTCTTTTAGAGCCTGAGAGCAAATTCATGATGTTTTCAGTCAGTGTTGAAGTCAGTAGAGTCACCCAGAGTGAAGCCCAGCATTACAGCTCAGCTGAATGGAGCACTATTGACGTCAGTCCATGAGTGTGCAGTGAACATGCTTCAGGGACGGATAAGGACAGGACAATCCAACCAGAAAATACTTTAAGTGGAAAAAGGAGGAATGTATGGGCTGGTATGTATACCGCCACTGAGTCAGAGCATCAGGCCGACTGCTGGTGAGAGCTCCTGAGGGTTATACTGTACACTGATCACAGTCACTCCGCACCAACACTCAGCACTAAACCTTGCTATTACCATTACTGATGCATGATTATACAACACTCTAGATGAGAAGTGGACGTATGAATGAAAGACAAAGAGAGAGAGAGAGAGAGTCAGGAAGGACAGAAGATGAATGAAGATGACAAACTCATGCTAGGTTTTAAAGGAACAGTGCACCTAAAAATAACAACACTTTACAACGAGGCTTCATTTATTAACATTAGCTACATCAGTAAACATGGACTAATATGTAATTCATATGTAATTTACTAATACATTTTTCAAATCAGAAGTTGTATGTTAACATAAGTTCATGCAATTTAATGTAACTGTTTTTAATTAGCTAAATTGAATGAAGATTAATAAATGCTTTAAGAAATATATTGTTTGTTGTTAGTACATGTTATCTAATGACCTTATTGTAAAGTTTTACAGAAAATTCTGCTATTGACTCATCTTCTTGTCGTTCCAAACCTGTGTTAATTTCTATCTTCTGTGGAATACAAAAAGAGATGTTTTGCACAGAAATGTGGACATTTTTGAATGAATGGGGACCTTCAACAAGGACACAGAAAGAACCATAAAAGTATCACAAAGTAATCTATACAAATCGTGCGCTGTATTCCAAGTCTTTTGAAGTTGTATGATTTTCAATTATTCATTGAAAATAGCCCTCCTAGCTCTCCTTGGTACATTCGTACCAAGAAAAGCTGCTACAGTATGTCTGAATTGTAAAGTGATTGTTTTTTTTAATCAGATCTTTTTAGTGAATTGACTGATTGGTTCACAAAACCAGTCCAAATGATTTGATACTAAATTAAATCTATGGAGATTGTGCAGGACCTGTTTTCCTGAGTCAGATTTTCTCAGTAAACTTAATGATTCAAATGATCAAAATTCTTGCAGTTTCACGTTTTATCACAATTTTCCCAGATTGTGCCTTTATATGAAACAGCATGCGTGAAACATTTGCAGAACCGCTGCATTGTAATTACGAACCAAACAAACATGCTACATTTAAATGTAATTTAAAGCAAAAACAGAATGATCCTTAGCTTTGTTTGCTACATAAACATATCTGCAAAAACAAAAACAGCAGACTAGCTGAATGAAAACGCAAATTAATTTTCTGACTGCAGATGGCGCTTTTGCAACAGCAGCAATAAGCCTGCACTTCAGCTTCTCATCAAACTTTCAGTTAAAGAATAAGTTGTGTGTTATTAATAGTTCTAAAATGTCTCCAAACAGGGCTGCCCCCTAATAGCCGACTAACTGTTAGTCAACGAAAAGAGGCTTGGTCGACCAAAATTTTATTTTTATAAAATGCACAGGAAGTGGAGAAGTCATGCAGTCCATGACGGACAGATTGTTATCGGCTGGTCTATGTGGTAATGTAGTACACCGGGCAGGACATCCGAACGCTCACCTATCATTCATCTCCCTTAAATATGGCTTTTCATCTGAAAGATGAATGTAGTAGCAACTGTACATGGCAGCTTAATCTAACGTTAACCTAGAAAATGCTTGCCAGTGAAGTGTCTGTGCGGAGTGTGGAAGCTGAACAGTAGCGTGCTCACTACATGACAGATGGAGGTGCCGGTGCGCTCACTTGCTCTTAAAATTTGTGTGCACTCAGAATAACAACAAAATGTTGCGCTTTTGTAAAAAAAATGAAAGCAAACACGATGCGCTTTCTGCCGTCTTGGTCTCTGTGAACTTGAGTGGGAAACTTCGAAACTCTATATATACTTGCCCTACAGACATGAAAAATATATCTATAAAGAGTGAGACTGTCTACTTTTAAATGAACCAATTCAAATAGAAAACAAATGCTTTTAGATTATGTAATCCGTATGAAACATGCATACAGGCGCATCACTACTGCGGAGATGATGAGTCAGTGTCGCCGACTTCATCTCTTAAGCCAAAAACAAACAAAGCGCTAGTTTATCACTAAATTATTAAAACGTTAATGCAGTCTCCTTGCTGTTCTGCGCTGACACATTCATAATTATTATATCTGCCAGTGCGCTGCGGCAAGCTTTTTTGCGTGCGCTTCAGCGCTTATTAGGTTATATACGCAATTAAAGGCTCATTATTATGATTTATATGGTTTATTAATAAATGTGCGACTAATGCTTAAAATGAACAACTACTAGTCGAAAAAAAATCTTTAGTCAAGGGCAGCGCTACATCCCTCAATTCACAATGCTGTTTACCTGGTTAGCCACTTCAAAAATTCACACTGTGTACGTAATTCAAAGCGGTTTACCATTTGAACCGGTATATCACCCAGCAACAATTCATTCATGAATCTGACTGATCTAGTTTACTCAATTATTTCAACAATTTTTCTCTAGATATTGAATCCGCATGAAAAACAGAGCAATCAGCACATCTGCAAAACTTCTCCTTTTGTGTTCAACACAAAAAAGATAAGTCATAAAGGTTTGAAACAACAGGAGGCTGAGTAAATGAAGACCGGAATTCCATTTATGGATGAACTGTCCCTTTAAGAAAAACTGCTGAGTAGCCATGCCCGCATCCATTCGCTTTAAAGAATCTCTTGCTTTTCGAACACCCCACCTCCTTCTCCCCCCACCCCGCTCACTCACTCACTTTCTCTCTCTCGCCATCTCCCCTTGGTGTGTCCTTGACAATGCGGCAAGCTGTACCAGAATTCCTTCTCTCTCCTTCCGTTCCTTCCTAACCTCCCTCTCTCTCTCTCTTTCGCTTTCTCATTCTCTTTCCACCCTCCACCCCCATTGCACTCGGATCTCCATGTCCTGCTGCAGCAGAACAGGTATCTGTGTATGTTCAGGCTGATTGATACGTCCACACCCTGCACTGAAAATAGTGTTTATAGCAGCAAGCTGAGACCCGTGGATCTGCGGTCCGCACTCCGAAGCTCGGCTGAAACGCATTGCTGGAGAGGAGGGAGAGACACTAATGGACTTCCATTTTCAGGGCCTCATCTTCACAGTGTCAGCCTTATTCAGCGTCACTTCATCTCCGCCCCCTCTGGTTTCCTCTCCTCTGCTGTTGTCTCTGCTTTGTCATGGCCACGTAACCGGATTAGTTCTGCTTCCACTTGCACTTAGAGGCAAACTCCACTTATTGTATGACTATTAGCATCAGGAGCATCAGGTTTTGTTATCACCTGTCAACAGAGCAGTCCCTGATGACAGCTGTTAGCCATCTCCATACATAAAGCTGGACTGAAAGCTTTCACGTCTTCTCAACCATGACACCACGAGAGGTCTGGAGGTTTCAAAACCTTTTGAATAATTTCATTTAGGTTTATCTCCTCAAAGGGGTTTTACACAGTAGGGCAACATCTGATATTCTAACAACCATATATATCCGTCACTGCAAAATGCTTACTTAAAGGTATAGTTTTCTTAAAGATGAAAATTCTGTCTTTATTTACTCACCCTCATGTCGTTTCAAAACATAAATGAAGGTATCCCTTGAGAGATCATGAAACCAAAAATTTTCATCTTACAAAAAAAAAAAATGAGTGCTTTAATCCATATTACGAACAGATTTATTAAGGATTTTATTCACATATAAACATTGAGCTATCAATTATGGTAAACAAAGAAGCTCATACTTCATACTTTCTTGACACAGGAAAATCAAACCTCACTGGTTCTCATGCATCAAGCAAGCACATATGAGCATCCTTTCCCTGCTTTCCCTTGATGTATGGTTTGTTAGAATAAGACAATATTTGTCATAGATACAACTGTTTGAAAATCTTTTTTGGCATAAAGGAAAATTTGAACATTTTGACCCATACTTGTATTTTTGGCTATTGCTACAAATAAACCCGTGCTACTTAAGACTGGTTTTGTGGTCCAGGGTCACATATTTGATATGCTTTATGTTCAAGCGCTACGTAAATCTGTTCATCACATAAAGCATTTGTGTCTACCCCCCTCTGGTCTACGCATCCCTGCCTCTGCTGAATTATTTTTTGATTAAAAAACATCCCGCAAACCCGCTCCTAAGTACCGATCTAAATCAAATAATTCACGATCCCCGCTTTGAAGTCCCATTCTGAATCAAAATTGTTGTTGTGTTTTGTTGTCGTCGCAATATTGGTAATATTTCTGTTTTAAACATGAAGGAGAGCTAATGGATATCACACAAACTTTGCGCAAGTGGACGTTTTAACCTCAGTCAATTCACTAAACAGAAAGTGAAAGTAAAAAACCGACGCCGCTTTCTAATGCTGCATTAACGGTGCATATTCTCTCAGAGACGACGAGAGGCAAATCTATTTTAAACTATGATGATAACGGCATATAACAGTCTTAAATTATTCCCTTAATATTTCTCTTTTGGCACGGTATAGTGAAAAACATGAGAAGAAATGTATTTTGCGTTAAACAGGTTGTTTTTGAAAATCAGTGCATATATTAAAGCTGCTCTCAACTTTCATTGAAGACTGCAGTGCTAATAATTTCAATTATAGACCTATAATTTATTGTATACATTAACAGACCTGTTTTAAAAGACATTTTTCAATGAGTAGTAAGCTAATAGCCTTATATTTTATTATCCCCACAGCCCGTCATACAGTGATATTGCACTATGAAATGACTGCGGAGCAAATTAGCCTAATTGTAATTTAATAATAAACACAACCTAGTAATAATAATAATAATAAGCCTAATAATAAGAAGAATGTAACAGGTCTATGTTGACTGGAAATGCTAAATTCTCTTAATATTGCCAATATTTGATGCTTTTGACAATATCTCTGGCTGTTGTCGACATATGATACGACACAACTCAGCACGGAGAGGTTATCGTGGGGCCCCCTGAAACGTGGAGGCCTCCGCAGTGCATGCTCTGCGTGCCCATCCGCTATGCCACTGGGTCAACCTTGGCCTATGGAGAGAAAAAGTTTTCAAAAGCATCCCCCCTCTGCTTTTTTCACAAATCGCACCCTGGGTGTATTCAACTTGGAGGAACAGAAATCTCTCAGGTTTCATTAAAAATATACTAATTTGTCTTCTGGAAGATTGGGTTTGGAACGACAGGAGGGTGAGTAACTGATGATAGAATTTTCATTTATGGGTGAACTATCCCTTTAAGAAAATGTCTTTTCATTCTTGCACTTTTTTCATTCTGAACTTTCTGAACTCGAACAAAAATTAAAAACTTTCCAGTCGGCAAAGATGCATTAAGTAATAAGCTTATTTAACATGGCACTTTTTTACTTTCTGCTCTCTTCAAAAGGATAAAGTTCATAAGACTCACACAAAAACATGGCTTCCTGCTTATTGGCACTGATGGTGAGAATTTGATTATTAGGTGCAAAAAATAACAAATCGAAACTGGCCATTTTGTAATATTTTACACTTCTAATCTGCTACCAAACTATGGTCTTCCAATCAGTTGAGGAAATATTTTAAGACGCAAATGCTTTAAGCTACGCAAGCTTAATTTCACGCATCACTGTGTTCCAAAATGTGTTAGATTGCAATGGACTCTATGCACCATGGTGTCCGAATTTAGCCTCAGTGGTCACTGCAACTTCTGGTGCAGTTCAGTGTATGGAATTGAGGAAAAGGACAAAGAAATACTAAAACGATCCACCACTTAAAAGTATTTCTGGAATCCGTTACTAAAAATGTTAAACTAATGTTACGTGTTATGTTAATGTTACGTGTGCTATTGAGAATCACTGCTATACTGGAAGCTCATGCAGCACTGAGATTTTAGGGGGAATATTTGGGAAGAGCATGCATAGAGTCCATTCATAATCTTGACACAATATGAGAATGCACTGCATTCTCAGTGTGGCCACAAGGGACGCTATAATAAGCATTATCCTAACTGTTTTCTTCTATTGTCCGCTTTCTCCTTCAGGTCAACTTCTCTCATGGACAGCATCAGTTTGAATAGAATCGAACATAGCATGTCAATATGTTTATAGCTACATGTGGAGAAACCTGAAAATAACATCCATATTTAAAGGTAACTCTATCGCCCCCTTGAGGTTTCCTAGTGTTAGAGTAATTTTTAAGTGTGCGTGTGTGTACAGTGAGTTTCAGTGTGTTGACTAAACATTTGGGTCAATGTTTGCATATGTTCTAAGAGTATGTTTGGGGCCTTAAAGGGGTTGTGGGGGGTGGGGCACTCATTACACAACAGCAGGATGCAGTACTAGAACCACTGAGCAAAAATTTGCACGGTAGGCATTCACCTTCACTGACATCCTGCAGGAATGAAAAATCACACATGACACACTTCTCCGTAGTACCTCTGAAGCTCCTTCTGAACACCAATGAGGTTAAATGATAAGCAAATTAAAGCATTTGTTTAGAAACCTCACATTTGTCTCAGAAGTGCTTAAGAGGAGATCACAGTTTCTGTTGAGAACTGTCAAAATACTGAAAGTCAGAGATTTCAGACTAAAGATTTATCATCAATTTTTCCAAGACCAAATTATCTGAACTGTCCACATTAATTTTACAGCTCTACCTTTACTAAGACAACATTTCACATTTATCCTAAGGAACCTAAGGAGAAACATCTATTAGAGAAAAATCTAATACTTTAATGAGCTATGAAAATGCAACTTTCCTCTGCTAATTTTCAGACATCAATTCTTCATTTTTATGTGCTCTATAAAGCCTAAAAATATTTTCATATAAAGTTACATACAACATGTTCATAAGGAAGGTAGTAATGCACATTGCTGTAGCATACTGAGTTTTTTTTATTTACATTTTTATGCAAAAGTTTGGGAACCCCTTGCAGAATTTGTGAAAATGTGAATAACTTTAACAAAATACGAGAGATCATACATAATGCATGTAATTTTTTTAATAGTACTGTCCTGAGTAAGATATTTTTCATAAAAGATGTTTACATAATAGCCCACAAGACAAAAAAAATAGCTGAAATGATTAAAATAACCCCTTGCAAAAGTTTGGGAAGCCTTGGTTCTTAATACTGTGTGTTGTTACCTGGATGATCTCCGACTGATTTTTTGATTTGTAATGGTTGTTCATGAGTCCCTTGTTTGAAAAATCCTCCAGGTACTGCAGATTCTTCAGTTTTCCAGCAACTTTTGCATATTTGAACCCTTTCCTGGAGTGACTGTATGATTTTGAGATCCATCTTTTCACAATGAGGACAAATGAGGGACTCAAACACGACTATTAAAAAGGTTCAAACACTCATTGATGCTCCAGAAGGAAACACGATGCATTAAGAGCTAGGGGGTGAAAACTTTTGAACAGGATGAAGATGTCCACATTTTTCTTAATTTATTTAAACATCTTTTTTTTCTCCATTTAGTACTGCCCTTCGGAAGCAACAGAAGATGCCTGCATGTTTCCCGGAAGACAAAGTAAGTATAATTGACCTTGATCTTCAAATTCAAAAAGTTTTCACCCCCGGCCCTTAATGCAACGTGTTTCCTTCTGGAGCATCAGTAAATGTTTAAACCTTTTTTTTACTAGTTTGAGTCCCTCAGTTGTCTTCAGTGTGAAAAGATGAATCTCAAAATCACTGCCGGAAAGGGTTCAAATATGCAGTAGACGCTGGAAAACTTTAGAATCTGCAGGACATGGAGGATTTTTCTGAAGAACAGTGCTCAGTTTAACTGTTCAGAACAAACAAGGGACTCATGAACAACCATCACAAAACAAAAAACAGTTATAGATCATCCAGGTAACCACACACAGTATTAAGAACCAAAGGTTCCCAAACTTTTGCAGGGAGTTATTTTAATAATTTCAGCTGTTTTTTTTTTTTTTTCTTGTGGACTATATATAAACATCTTTAATGTAAAATACCTTACTCAGGACAGCGCTAAATAAAAAATAGCATGCATTTTGTGATGATCTCTCTTTATTTTGTTAAAATTACTCACATTTTCACAGATTCTGCAAGGGGTTCCCAAACCTTTGCATAAAACTGTAGTTGGTATTATCAGGATTGGATATTTAATTGTTCATACTTATTTCCCTTATTTTTACATTTAAAGTAATTTTGCTTTTATCTAACAATTACAAGTAATCTTAAAAGCAAAAATAAATTATTAATATTTAAAAGTAATCTTTAGCAAATCTCAAAATGAATACCAACTTTTCATATTTTGATGCCAAGACATAATTTGTATTATTAAAAAAAAATCTAAATTAAAATATAAGAAAGTCTAAATAAAAAGTAATAATATCAGCCGTGACATGAAAATAATTGTAAGCTTATGACGACACGAAAGAATCATAAGAACCCTAAGCAACAGCTTTATCATAAATCTATAAATAATCCCAATCAGTACAATTCAATTTGAGTTTTATGGAGTTTATCAGTTTCTCATGACTGAGCATTATCTCCGACGCTATCTAAATTCTCATCTGCAGTCATCACCATGGCGTATAAAACATCACAGCAACACATTCAATTGCGAGTCAGAAGAGGATGGATGGATATGCCAAGAATTGTGATCACTGCGGGGACCTTTCGAGTCACTGACTCTAGTGAGTGAGTCTCTCCAACTCTGTTTACCCAGTAACCCCTCTCTCTACACCCACCTCACCGCCGACAGCGCCGTCGCCTAGCAACCCAACACGACGCGTGCACCCAGAGTGGGAAGTTGGCCGAGTGAGACAGAGAAAGAGGTGGTGGACAAGTAGTGTGAAGAGGTGAGAGAGAAATCAAGAGAAAGGAGGAAAGAAAGGAAAATATTTGGGGTATAAAGTAGTATTTAAAGGGATAGTTTAGCCAAAAATTAAAATAATGTCATTACTTACTCACCCTCATGGCGTTCCAAACCTTTAAGACTTTCATTCATCTTCAGAATATAAATTAAGATATTTTTGATGAAATCCGCAAGCTTTCTGACCCTGCATAGACAGTAATGCAACTGATACATTCAAGAGCCAGAAAGGTCATAAGGACATCATTAAAATAGTCCATTTGACATTGGTTTAACCGTAATGTTACTATGAAGCTACAAGAACACTTTTTTTGTCAGGAAAGAAAACAAAAATAACAACTTTATTCAGCAATTTCTTCTCTTCCCTGTCAGCCTTCGATGTGCCTTCACAAGAGTACCCAACTTTCTGGGCCTTGAACGTGTTAGCTGCGTTGCTGTCTATGGAGGGTCAGAAAGTTCTCATATTTCATCAAAAATATCTTAATTTGTGTTCTGAAGATGAACAAAGGTCTTACAGGTCTGGAACGACATGGGGGTGAGTAATTAATGACATAATTTTCATTTTTGGATGAACTATGCACTACATCTCATGAGGAATAACGAGTTACACTCTTAAAAATAAAGATACTTTATTGGCATCTATAGTTCCATTAAGAACCTTTAACATCTACGGAACCATTCGATTCCGCTAAAGAATCCTTATAGTAGAATGAGATTCTTTCGATTTTTAAAATGTTCTTTACACTAAGAAAAATTGGCTTCACTGAAAGATTCTTTGGAGAACCAAAAAGTGAAAACCTCTTTTGGAACCTTAGTTTTAAGAGTGTAGGGACTAAATGAGATATCAATGAGGTATCAAGACAGAAAAGCAAAACATTTCTCTCACCATCGCTAGTGGAAGACTTGAGTCTCTGGCATAGGCCTTCTACATCTCCATAGCTGTCCTGAATTTTCTGCAAGGCCTCGGCTCCTCTCAGCTCCATCAGGGACCGGAGCTCGTCCAACGCCACCCCAAAGTCTCCAGCATGGTTGGCTTCTGCACCTCCTCCACCCCGCTTGGGGTAAAACTCCACTGCGCTGTTCGCCATCTCACCCATGGTCGCCGTGGTGGACATCTTAGGGTGTTGGGTTCACGATGTTTAATCTATATGACTTTCAGCAACACGAGGTCAGTATTAGTGATGATCTTGGCTTGAGTTTTTTGGTTTCGAATTTGCTCCTCCACTCCTCTCCCTCCCCAGTAGTTCCTCCCGATCTTCTAACTCTCCATCAGAGGAGGAAATCGGGACAACGACGGCCGGACACTTTTAGCGTATTTAGAGAAATCCTGTCCTCTCCACTCAACCCCCTCAACCCCGAGGGTCAACAGAACGAGGGATCGGGCCGCTTCCAATCCATCAGGACGCAGAGAACGAGAGCAAAGGGGGAGCAAAACCGAGCGGGATATTGTGTAGATCTGCAGCGCTGATGCGTTAGGATTCAAAGGGTGCGGGATGATGGGATTGGTGAGGAAGCCTGCAGAGACACACAGACAGAATAACACATTACAGTCTTCAAAGTGCTCGTGTGGGCAGCAACTCAGAGTACAGTGGGCATTCCTTAAGAGATGGAGCGAGCGTGCAGTCAGACGGCTCCGAGCTAATGCTTTCAAACGTATCAGCACATTTTCACCTCAATTCAAAGGTCTTTTGTGTTTTAATTGAGTCACACACTTGCCTTACTCTCATTAATGAGGTATTAGACAGTTCTTCGTGATATTAATTATGCTAAACGGACAGGTCAGTCCATTTCGAGCGCGACACGACTAAAATCCCCGGACGTACAGTATGAGGAATGTGTGCTCTCACAGATGGTGATGCATATAACATATACTGTATCTCTAGCGATCCAGACCACTGCATTGGCCCATAGTTGCCATGGAAACCTACAGATGCCTCTGACTCCCACAAAGCTCCTTCGGCCTCGCTATACCCCGACACACACACATATACAGTCGCTTCTTGTTCACACTTGCTCACAAACACAAACACTTCTACATTAACACAGAGTTTCCTCTGCATCTCTATCATTTTGGCCCTAATGCCATCATCTTCTTACTTTGTCTTTCTCTGTTTTTCTTTTTTATCTCCCAGCATGCCTCTGTATATGTCCCTATGTTCTCTTAGATGACAGTCTCAGCCTCAGACGGCACGCCCACAGACCACCCACGGTCCGTTCACTGTGGGTCTGATGCATACAGCACAGAAAACTGGAAAGAACTTTCACAGTCTGGCAAGGTGTAATATGACTGGCTGACTGCAAAATCCAGGAGTAAAGTCACATATATATACATATCTCAGGTGCGTTTCCCCCAAGGAGGCAAGGGAGGCAGTGCCTCCTCAAAATATGGGATGAGAAAAAAAATGTATAATACAAAAATAAAACAACGCCAATATTACAAAATATAACAATAAGACGTGTATAAAGCGCTTGTTTTTCTAAAAAAAAACAAAAAAAACAAAAAACATTGTGCAACAGCGACACCAGCAGGTTGGGCTGGACGATCGATTAACTGAATTTAATGTTTTGCTATTTATTTTTTTCAATCTAGGAATCGCTATTTTGAATAGAAATATTACCAAACGTTAGAATTAGACACTTTGACAACATGCCAATGATAACAGTTAACAATGATAAGAACGATCCAACCGAATGTCGGCCCACGTGATTAACCGCTCACCTGTGACGCGCTCATATCGCTAGGCGCCATTCACACAACAGAATGCGTTTTTGTGTTGACAAAGATGCAACGCGG
>JAHKKF010508587.1:0-13471 GCA_019740295.1 Labeo calbasu
AATTCTTTCTGGAGCTCAGTGTTTCTGTAAGTGCAGAACGGAAAGGTAAGTTCAATACCAACGATCGAGTGAAGTTTCAGCGTGAAGCTTCACTCGGCGAGTCTGTGCTTAGGACTTCGCGAGTTGCGTACACCAAACGCGATTCCCGCGAAGGACTTGACGTGTCTGCTGCTTCAGTTGTGCCGCGAAGCAGCATCCGGTTACGGACACGGACTGGCACTCGGTTTACACGTGCACACCCTGGGATGAGGCTCTAGCGCACGCTTAGAGTGGGTGTTAGGCTGGCGCTGAGGACCCCCAGGCAAACACGTGAAGCCGGCCCCCTCCCCAACATATAGAATTGAGTGGGGGGAGGAAATATTTCGTTTTCGTAGGGGGTTTGAAACAGACATTCAGCAAAACAATAACAACCCATAATATAACTGAAATAGACCACGTAATGTGTTAAAACAAATCACCAATACAAGATTGTTCAGCCTAGAACAAATTAGATAAATGAATTAACTACACACATCTTGAAAAAGGATGTAAGTAAGGTAGATAAACAATGGAAAGTATATGAACTTCTTCATTAGTTGGGCTTTTTTATTCTTGGTGGTGGTTTTTAATTATAAATGTAAATGCTGCATGCTCATATCAAGCCTTCTTGAGTTTGTTTATCTGACATTGTCAACACAAGTTAATATTTACAGTTTAAAGAGCCAAACCCCCCTTAGGAGCTCCTGCTGCAACCTGACAATAACTGTCCAACATATCCATCAATATATCCAACAGCCACCCAGAAAATTTCATGAAGTATTGAGTGACATCCAACATCCAGCTTGAAGCATTGTTTTCTGTGTCTCTTCTGTAAAGAAATCCATCATTGAAGTGGAAATGCAGGGTAAGTATGTGGAGAACTGATGCCGGAAGCTTTTCTGAAAAAAGAAAAGCTATAGTCTAGCTTTTCTTAGCACAAATTGAATATGTTTTATCTCCCTGAGGTGACAGAATTGTAGAATGTCAGATTTGTGAGTATTGCATCTTCAAAACATCAAGTTTTTCTTAGTATCATATTCCTACATCAAACAGCTCCATCATTTGTCTGTTGCTTCATATTTTTCATATGTCTCCTTCATCTTTAGCTGTGCTGTAATCTTTCATTCAGAAGGACATTTCTGTTATAGAGATGTGCAAATTGACGTCATCTTGTTTTAGCTACTGACTAAAAACAAAATAGCTAGCAGCAGGGGTTTACTTCAAATTCAAACTACAAACTTTAGCCCCGTGGTTAAAATACATGATATAAATCAGTGTTATAATGTTCTTAATTTCAATTCCAATCATTAATAACCTTATGCAGGATACATTTAACATTCATCTTCCTAACACTTCCTCACTTTTCTTTTTCAACCATGTAGGAAAGTTCTGGCCTTTGGGCCTGTGCGTATAGCTCCTTTAGTTGTGTTTATATGTTGTGCCATGTGTTTTAATGCAGTCTTTTTTACTCGCAGTGAATTTCAAGAAACAAGCGGCTCTTTGTTTTGGGTGCCAGGCGTCTGCTCATGCATCGCAATAGACTGTGAGACCCTCATCTTTCCTCTGTCCCTTTTTCACTGTTTCTTTTTCTTATCTATCTTTTTTTCTATCCTAGTCCAGTAGTCTGATTACTGCGATTACACTGGCATCCAATAAAAATCAGATACGTTTTGCATCATGTACTATTAAACATGAATTAGCCTTGAGGTAGGTCGAGTTCAACGAGGGCACTCAAAAAGAGGAGAGCCCTGCCACTGCCTCAGTAAATGACTGAGGGAACATTCTCTTGGATGGCGGTAAACATAGTGACCCTCTCTTTCA
Source organism: Labeo calbasu (assembly GCA_019740295.1). Taxonomy (NCBI): domain Eukaryota; kingdom Metazoa; phylum Chordata; class Actinopteri; order Cypriniformes; family Cyprinidae; genus Labeo; species Labeo calbasu. The sequence continues at coordinate 1,840 of JAHKKF010508587.1, forward strand.
CTCTTTGTTACACGCTTTCTTTCACGCTGGCTTTGAAAAGGGACAATTGTGCGTAACATCCTGCTGGGACGATGGCATAATGGTTTCAGTGTGAGACAGCTTTCCCTGGACATTCTGTCATCTGGGTGGCAGGAGTTATTATGTTAAGGCTTGAGGAATAGCCCCGTTTCCCGTAAACTTGTCAAATGTAAATATACTTTCCGCTCCTTTTAGTCTAACAGATGTAGTATAAACATTACCACTTGTGCAAGATATCTACTTTAGCTACCAAACAAAAGAATATAATTTATTTAAAACTTAAAATGCCAAAATGTATTACAAAATGTACTGCAAGGTGAAAGAAAGGACATTTCTGACTTTAAAATAACATAAATATGTTATTTATGTTGAAAAAATATATAAAACCGGGCAAAAAATATAACTATTTTTTAGAAGCTCTACAATCAAACTGAAAAATATTTATTTGGTAAATGTCTTAAAACTAAAAAAAAAAAATCCTTTAAATATAAAATCCTCCATAATAATAAAATAATAAAAAGCTCCATAAAAATTTCATAGTCCATTAGTGATTCCTATGACACAGATATGTTTTTTTTTTTTAGCTTGACAGCTTGTGGTTGCAATAATCTCTCATTGTATGAAAAATATGTACGTGAATATGTCAATTCAAACCTGTATGTTGTCATTTTGATTCTCATATAGATCCATACAATGACAATTTATAATGCTCACTCTAAAAAGCACTATATTTTATTACTTTTATATTAAAAATATAATTTATTTAAAACTTAAAAGGTGAAAGAAAGGACATTTCTGACTTTAAAATAACATAAATACGTTATTTATGTTGAACAAAAATATAAAATGTTTTAGAAGCTGTACAAGCAAACTGAAAAATATTTATTTGGTAAATGTCTTAAAACTAAAAAAATCCCTTAAAAATAAAATCTTAAAATTAATTTGGGGTTAATGCAAAATGTATTTTTTTTTAAATATATTTTGGACAACATTAATATGTTTAAATATTGGCCAAAAATATATGAGTCAAAATATATGTTTGTTATTCATATGTTTAATTATAAGTCAATTTAATAATATATGTCTAAATATTTTTTGCTGTACAGGGATTTGAAATATAGTGCACTATTCGCATGGACTGCTTTTAATAAAAAGTGAGACATAATACTATAAAAGCTCCATAAAAATTTCATAGTCCATTAGTGATTCCTATGACACAGATGTGTTTTTTTTTTTAGCTTGACAGCTAGTGGTTGCAATAATCTCTCATTGTATGAAAAATATGTATGTGAATATTCTTGAATCTTAAAATTTCTTTCATGGAAAAAAAAAAACAGCAATGTAAAATTTAAGACAAAAGGTAAATCCGACCCAATTCTCAGTTTTGGTGGAACTATTCCTTTAATGTGAAAAAATGTGGACTGTCTGTTTCATTCCGTGTTTGAGATACTTCCAAATCTGTTGCATCTTTTAGAGCTGGAGACAGAGCTAACATCAAATGGCTTCAATCGAAGATGTTCAGCATCAAGACAAGATTGAGTGGCACAGTCTGAGAGACAGACAGACAGCGGTGACAGGTGCGTTGATAGAGAGAAACGCATGGAGTTTGGTTGTGGGCAGAGGAAAGGAGAGAGAAGGGCTGGCGTGACAACGGGACTGACGTGAAGATGAAGTGTCTGCCGCTGACACAGATATAGACTGACAGTTACAAATACGCGAAGACAGACAGAAACTAAGGGAGTAGGGAAGGAGTATGATAACTGGAGTATGACAGTAAAGTTAGTGCTTTGGGAAACCCAGCCTACGTTGAAAGAGACTTTGTTTTGCCTTGTTTTTAAGCAGAATATTCCTTTTCATGAATGTTAGATGACAATGTGTCACAGTCTGTAATAAAAACTCAGAGATTTCCATATAGCCTAAACTCAAACATTTGTCTTCAGATTCTTCCAAGACCAAATTATCAGAGAGATTGTAATAATTGTGTAGCTATATACTTTTACTGTGTCAACAACTGTCTTATTTTTATTTTTTCCTAAGTATTTTTAGGTTAAACATCTGATATAATGTTAATACTGTACTTAATAGTTAATAATAAGGGGTAGTTTATCTATAAATGAATATTCTCTCATCAGTTTCTCACCCTCATGTTTTTCTAAACCTGATTTTGTTCTGTAGAACTTAAAAAAAGATGTCAGATTTTCATAAATGTCTTATGGTTTGTGCACACCAAAGCAAACTAGCAAGATGTTTTTCGCATTACTCGCTCTACTAAAAACATAACTTTCTGATACAACTGGACATGTCAAACTGGATGTGTCAATAAGCCATTCACTGATTGGCTTGCGCAACAAATTTTTCAACTTGTGCAGAAGACGCGATTGAGACGAATATTGTATGCTTGTAGCAATCACGTCGCCCTGCGCAAATTAACGTCTGTTCACGTCTTTGCACTGACTTTTTATGTAATCTTACGTAAACACACCAAAAGCAAATTTAACTGTTATTAATTTAAGGAAATTTAAACACGGAGCAAATATTCTCATCGCGTTATCAATCTAGATAACTTGCGGGATGGTTTTCGTGTTACTCAAGCAACTCAAATTCGCATAATGCATTCCTCTATTTTCTGATACAACTGCGGACATGTCAAACTGTGGACGTGTGAATAAGTTCTTCACTGATTGTTTTGTGCCCATTCATGTCATTTGCGTTGCCCGGTGTGAATTTGCGTCTCTTCATTAACTTTTTATGTAATTTCACACAAACAATTAAAAGAAGTAAATATTCTCATCGCATTTTTGCTCTAGATTACTCGCAGGATTTTTTTCATGTCACTTGTGCAAATAAAATCATTGCATAATGCTTTCCTCCATTTTATGATACAACCGGATGTGTCAAACTGGACGTGTGAAAAAGTTCTTTGCTGATTGGCTTGCGTGACAATGCGTCATGCAAATTTTCCACTCAGTTCACCTCTTATGTGTCGCCCGGCGGGAATTTGGGTCGTTGCATTTTCATTTTATGCAATCTCACGCAAACAATTGCATTTGCTTTTGGCGTAATCTAGAGCGGTCTCACCGCGTTATCTCACTCATGGGATGTTTTTCATGTCACTCATGCGAATGAAATCATCGCATAATGCTTACATTAAGTTCTTCACTGATTGTCTTGCGTGACAACGTGCCATGCAAATTTCACGCTCAAGCTGAAATTTATTAACGTGCGCAGAAGACAAGATGTTGCATGTTTGTGGCAATCGCTTCCCCAAATTCACATCATTTGCGTCGCCAGCAGCGAATTTGCGTATTTGCATTGACTATTTATGTAATCTCATGCAAACAGTTAAGTTTGCTTTTTCAAACACGTAGCGAATATTCTGATCACATTATCAATCTAGATTACTTGCGGGACATTTTCATATCACTCGCGTGAAAAAAATCAAGTAATGCTCCTCCATTTTCTGATACAACCGGATGTGTCAAACTAGACATGTGAAGAAGTTCTTCGCTGACTGGCTTGCACAACAACGCATCATGCGAACTTTCGGCTCAATTTGAAAAGTTGAGTTTACGCAAAAGACACGATGGCACATGTTTACGGCAATTGCACCGTCTGGCGCAAATTCGCGTCTTTGCGTTGACTTTTTATGTAATATAATGCAATAATAATCATCGCATAATGCTTTCTGCCATTTTCTAATACAACCAGACGTTAATCAAACTGGACGTGTGGATAAGTTCTTCGACTTGAGTTGAAATTTTTCAACTTGCGTGGAAGCCGCAATGTTGCACGTTGCGCCTGAAAATAGGCTAACTTCTGTCAACATAACCAATGTGACCACCTGCTTGCACAGGTAGACTATTTTCAGGTGCTGCGTAATATCATTGCATATCATTATTTTCAAAAAAAGTGGAGTGTTCCTTTAACTTGCGTGGAAGACGTGATGTCGCGTCACCAAGTTTGCATTATTTGCGTCGCCCTGCGTGAATTCGCGTCTTTGCATTGACTTGTATTTAATATACCTGTGTGAATAATCAATTCGCTTTTGGTAAGCACACGTGTTCCTCCCTCATACAATAGAAGTCACTGGTAAACGAATCTGTTTGGTTTTTACCAGCATTCTTTAAAATATTTTCTTTTGTGTTCTGCAGAAGTAAGAAAATCATCCAGGTTTTTGGATGATCTTCCCTTTAAATGAGACATAATTGGATCCAACAACACATATATAGTCATTACACATATGTATGCTTTTGATGCAACTTTGTCTATTTCCCATTCTATATTAAATACAGAATAAATAGAATCTTCATATACACATACAAAGATCTGTTTGGCCTTTACATGATGAATTTAGCCAAAGCTGGTGTTTCAAATATGCCATGTTAATATGAAGTGTCATTCTGTTTGCCGAGGTCACATCCCCAGTAATTCATTTTCTCATTGTCTGACAGGTTTTGTCATGTCATTACAAACACGCATCAGTAGAGTGAGGTCATACGATCTCAGGCAGAATACCCAGCAGCGCTGGTGCTCTTCTAGGAAAGAAAAAAATGGCTTGTCCATCAACCTACAGAACCATTACAGTGGCCATTGTATCTCAGTACAGCTATGGATGGTGTTATCTGAAGCCTCGTCTATAGCGTGACACATTTGTGTTTGTTTACAATAGGAGCCATTATAAGAAAGTGTACCTGAGCTGGTTAAAAAGGTGCGTGCGGTCTATATTTGGACTTCTATGGACATCTGAAATGGGAAGAGGGTGAATGCGAGCTGGACGGAGATCAAGAGAAAACAGTACGGGTCTTTGAAATGGCCCAACGAGAGAAATACCTTTAATGGATTTGTATCAGATCAAAGGGATTGAAAGGGGAGAATTACAATGCATTTGTCTAAGGTAGCATCTGTGTCCTTCTGGCATAAACAGATAAAACACCAAACAGAGGCTTGAGTGATATAACCGTTTGTAATCACAGGCTTACACACAAAATAAAAGCAATGCATCAAATGAAATTGGAAAGCCCATTAAAATGGCCTGGCTTCACACCATCCGCAGCTCTTTCTCCTGTGTGTGATTTCTCAGGCGTTTAAGAATGTTTGGTGTCAGAAAAGCGCGGCTTAGCTATATACGCAGATTACCGCCGAAGCTCTTGCATAATAGGTTCTAAGACCCCATGTTAAGCGTTCAGATTTACAGAGCAACGGCTTTAAAATGCAATGGTATTTAGACATAAGCTAACAATTCTGGTGTTGCATAATACTTATAATAATATAGGACAAGTCCAAGACTCATCAGCAACCCCTCTTTGGCTCAACAGTAGAGCTCAGCACCAGGATTGTATTATCTTTTAGCCACTTGAGATTTCCTGGCGCTGTTCTTGGTTTCCCACATTGTCATGGTTTCCTCACAAGCAGTGTAAAATATGCAAGGGAGGAAAAAAGCAAATGATGATGATAAATATATTAGATTTTTTTCATCCTTTTTTTTTTTTTTTAAATGATTAATTTTAACAGAGGGGAAGATTTATGTTAAAAAAAGAAATAGAAATCTCTGCAATTTTTACACACCTACTATACACAGACATTATTCCATGTGGTTTTTTTACTGTTAATACTCATACACTTCTTCATACCTCTGTAATAGATTTATTTTTGTGCAGCATAAAATACATTTAAAATGATTAAAATAATAATTAAAAATGAATGTATTCTTCTAATAAGATTTTGACACTGTATTACTCAACAGTTTTAAATAATTAAGATTTATTAATGCACCAAATTAACATAACATAAAATCAACACTAGAATGATTTCTGAAGGATCATGTGGCACTGAATACTGGGTTAATGGCTGCTGAAAATTCAGCTTTGCTCTGGCAGGAATAAATTACATTTTGATATTTTTAAATAAATATTTAATATTACTGTATTTTCATTCAAAAACATTAAAAAGTAATCATTCCAAACGGTCAATATGTGTTTATAGGCTACAGTAATATATATAAAAAATGAAATATAACATTTTTGGTTAATTTTTTGGTTTATTCAAGTCAAAGTTGATTTTGTCATTGCCATATTGTTAATTTTTCAGAGTAGCTAATAAAAAAGCATCGACAAACAGAACGTTGTCGCTCAGGGGCTACAATCCTTAGATTTACACTTCCCTTCTGTTGTGCACACACACAGACACACAGGCTGCACAAAGAATTTAGTCGCTTCCTATTGGTTGTTGAGTTTCTTCACAAACGTGTGATTGAGACTCACATATGAATTGAGCTGCAGCAGAGCCCCTGGTGATCTGATGCTCTGCTCCACACACTCGAAAAGGGCTTTGAAAGTGAACGTAAAGTAGCACAGCCGCCGTTCACAAGCGAAAATGGGAGTTGGGGTAAGTAAAATATGTTTTATGTTTCAATAACTATACTTGTAATTTGAAGCGTATTAATGTTAATGGAAATGCGCTTATGACGGATATTTTCAGAAAGATTATATTGAGTTTATATTGAGTATGTCAAGATCCCTGGTGGCAAATCAGCTATAAACTAAATAACAAGACACACCACTTTAGCATTTTGTATAACTTAACCGAAAATCTTATTAATATATTGATGTTTTATATAAAATGTACGACTGCACACAAACACACACTCATGTATATTGGTGTATTTAATTTATGTACAGTGAGACCCAAAAGTATGTATTGTTTTTATTTTTATTTTAAATGAGAGTAAAAAGAAAGAGTTTTATGTGCGTTTCAGATTTTATTTTGTGTAATGGCGTTGTTGCCCGTATGGACTGTTTTATTGTTTCTTATTCTAGCATTGCATTTTATATTCAGTTTAACTGAGAAGTGGGAGTGTAGTAGGCTGTAGTATGACCTGTGTGCAGTACATGCAGTGCTCATTACTATTCATCACTATTTATGGCCTTATTTGCATACTCAGTGTGAAATCATGATTTAAACCTGTGCTTGCACTGTTTTGCAAACAGCTTTCTACTTTATTTTCCTTATGTCCTTAAGCTAGTTCTAGAGCCACAGGTTGTTTGTTGTTTTGGAGTTTTCTCTCCTCCTCTCAAGAACATGGTGTGCTTTATCTAGGTCAGTTCACATGAATTACCACAAAACTTTCCTAATCCTTTCTAATAAGAATAGAGGATGTCAACATGCAGCTACTTTTTGCCTCCTAATGTGCCGCACCAATTTTCAATGTAAACTCAAAGGTTCTTTTCCTGTACAACCAAACAACTGTGTTAATTGGCATTGTTTACACTGCTGTGACTTCGTTTGAGGTCATACAATGAAATCAGATCTAATTTGGAAAAACATCCTCAAATCCATTTTTCATTCTCACAAACAGTTGCTCTTGTCACAGGTGGCATAACATGTTTGCCTGAGGCAATAATTGCAGTGAACTCTGGTTGACTGGACGGCTGAATAAAACATGAGCACAAGTCTTTGTGTGGGTGTTTATCTGTTGCGAGTTTGCGGATGTGTGACCCTCTCAGAAATTCTGAGATAAACTTAAGATACTCCCACCTTTGCCTACTCATGTTCTCTTTGGGAAATGAAATGTACTGAGGGAAAAGGCTTTGTTGTTTCTGCTTATTTCTTTTCATTGGATAGAGGCCAAGATGACATGGTTGCTACCATGTACCTAGTAGAGATTGGCCACGTGCCACAGAACATTATTAGATGTGTTCGTTCCATGTAGCAGATCATGTCAAGAGAAAGCTGATCCCTTCGAAATACACCAAAGACTCTTGACAACTCAGGAGGTTGGCAGTAATTTGAATATGTTTTGGTAATCAGATAGCTGGGCTTGCCCTCATCTTCACCATGTGAGATACAAGGTAATACGTGACTGGAAACATGGAAAAAACATGCATTTAGTGCATAGGTTCCATTTTACAGTGCTTTATTTCTTTTAACTTTACATACTTTAAGGTGTCATAAAAGTGGTAACTTGGAAAGTGTAGCATACAAACTGTATGGACCACTTATATGGTGCTTCTGAACCTTTTTAGAAGCTTGAAAACTTCAGAAAGCTTAGTAACTGCATGAAAAAGAATGAGCAGCACAGTCTTTAGAATTTCTTCTTTTATGTTCCGTAGAAGAAAGAAAGTCATATTGTTTGAAACACCATGAAAGTAAGCAGTGATAGAATTTTCATTTTTTGGGGGTGTGTGAATTATTTCCTTAACTTTTTTAATGACTGTAAATGATTGTAAACAATTGTCACAGTTATTTGACAAAGTTGTTATTTGATGTTTCAAACATCTATTTCAGGATGGACGGGACCAGTACGAGCTGGCGGCAACGTCAGAGCAAGGAGGAAAGAAAAAGAATAAAAACAAGAAGAAGGAGAAAGATATGGATGAGCTAAAAAAGGAAGTGGATTTGGTGAGGCTTTACTTAGTTTTGTTCAGTATGGTATACTTTGATAATTTTCCCAAGACTGAATTTTTCTATATAAACTCTATTTCAGGATGATCACAAACTGACTTTGGAAGAGCTCCACCGCAAATATGGTACAGACTTGAGCAGAGTAAGTTCATGAACAATCAGCCATATTAAAATTTAATAATCAGCCATATTGGCGGCACTGAATGTAGGCAGTGTCAATCAAATGGAACTCACAAATTTTGCTGACTGTTGCTGCTGAAAATGGTTAATTATTGTCATGTTGTGGGCTGTACTAATCGGTAAGACTGGGAAAAACATTTGGAGTACTATAGACTGACAAAAGTTATAACAAATCAAGGAAAAGAGTGTAAAAAACTGTCTGAGAAACAAAAGGTGTTTGTGGTTGGCCAAAGTGAAGCAGGATTTCTAGGGCAATAATCTTGACAACATTCATGTTTGTTCTTACCTGGTCAGGTAGGTGAAATATTAGACTAATTTCTTAATTAATACTGCTTGTATGTATCTTTGCCACATATTAAATTTAGTTTGTCAAAATATTGTGCCCTTTCCTACTTACTTAAGTTCTCTATATGATTTAGCAGCTTCCACACGTTTTTTTCCATGGTTTAGACAGCATAAATTAGCAGAACAATGTATTCAGTAGTACATTAACCGTGCAATCAATGCTGTTGTTTACAACCGAGTATCTGCAATATGGCTGCACATCCGGGTAACTGACAAAACCGTGACTTAAGTGCAAACCTTCGATAAATGTCTAGTGATCGATAACTAACATAGCCTTCTCTTTGACTTCTCCAGGGTCTCACAAGTGCTCGTGCAGCGGAGATTCTGGCCCGGGATGGTCCTAATGCCCTCACTCCACCTCCAACCACCCCAGAGTGGGTGAAGTTCTGTAAGCAGATGTTTGGAGGTTTCTCCATGCTGTTGTGGACTGGTGCCGTTCTCTGCTTTCTTGCGTATGGCATTCAGGCGGCAATGGATGATGAGCCAGCTAATGACAATGTGAGAGGGAATGCTGAAAACTATTTAAATGTGTGTTCTGCTTCTTGGATATTTTATGTCTAGTCTTGTTTATCCTTCTGTGCAATGCAGCTGTACTTGGGAGTTGTGCTATCAGCTGTGGTGATCATCACTGGGTGTTTCTCATACTATCAAGAGGCTAAGAGCTCAAAAATTATGGACTCTTTTAAGAATTTGGTTCCCCAGGTAAATATTTTGCCATTTGTCTTTAAACCTAATAAACGAATATATTTGTGTAGTTTTATATTTTTATGTATCAGATTCTAAACTTTTTCCTATCTAGCAAGCATTGGTTGTCCGTGATGGTGAGAAGAAGCATATTAACGCTGAAGACGTGGTGGTTGGTGATCTGGTTGAGGTAAAAGGTGGTGACAGGATCCCTGCTGACCTGAGAATCATAGCCTCGCATGGCTGCAAGGTTATTATGAGCCGCTATTTCTTATCCGACGTGATCAATGTAGTGTGAATGTCACATTTCCTGTGTGTGGCAGTGGCGTTATGTAAAAATAGCTTTTAAATTGGCTGTTTTAAGGTGGATAACTCCTCTCTGACTGGAGAATCTGAGCCTCAGACACGGTCCCCGGATTTCTCAAATGATAATCCTCTAGAGACCAGGAATATTGCTTTCTTCTCCACCAACTGTGTAGAAGGTATTTTATATTCTCATTCACTATGTTCAGTAAAGTGTTTCATTTATATTTTCAGAATTGTTAAGATTTTATCATAATTAAATTCATATGATTTTACATTTACACTTTTAATAGTACTCATTATGCAAAGCTAAATATTCGTTAGGCATTACTTCAGTCTTCAGTGTTACATGATCCTTCAGAAATCATTCTAATAGGCTGATTTATACCCAATTCTTCATACAGTGGACTACCAGTAAAACTGATACAAATTTGGGACCAAAAATTATTCAGACTTTCTGACCTAACCATGTTTGGCTTAAGTGTTTTTTCTTTAATTGCTAATGTGACCTTTTTACACCACAGACTAAACCAAATGAAGTATAGCTTGGTAATTGGTTTTATCAAGATGAGTTTGTTCTGATACAGTTTAACTCTGAGTTCTTGTCATATTTTATTAACATTTTCTAAACTATAGTGAATAAACTGTGATAATGTGAAAAATTTTGAATGTGTCTGAATTAATTTTGGTTTGACTGTATGTGTATATATATATTTAAATTTAAATGTTTCTCGTGCAATATTTGCACATAGGTACTGCACGTGGCATCGTCATCAGCACTGGAGACCGTACTGTAATGGGCAGAATCGCAACACTTGCATCTGGACTAGAGGTTGGGCGCACACCCATCTCCATTGAGATTGAGCACTTCATTCACATCATCACAGGCGTGGCTGTTTTCCTGGGCGTCTCTTTCTTTGTTCTGTCTCTTGTTCTTGGTTACTCCTGGCTGGAAGCTGTTATCTTTCTTATTGGCATTATTGTGGCCAATGTGCCTGAAGGTCTTCTTGCTACCGTCACGGTTAGTTAGTTTAAACTTACTTTGTTTGAAGATCAGGCCCCAATATTTGCACGACACCTACTCGCTGTTTCTTCTTCTTCAGGTTTGTCTCACCCTCACAGCTAAACGCATGGCTAAGAAAAACTGTTTGGTTAAGAACCTTGAGGCTGTTGAAACGCTGGGCTCAACCTCAACCATCTGTTCCGATAAAACTGGCACATTAACGCAGAATCGCATGACCGTAGCCCACATGTGGTTTGATAACCAGATCCACGAGGCTGACACCACAGAGAATCAGAGCGGGACCTCCTTTGACCGCAGCTCGGCCACCTGGACATCATTGGCTCGTATTGCTGGGCTTTGCAACAGGGCTGTGTTCCTGGCGGAACAGACAGATGTGCCAATTCTGAAGGTTAGTTTTTGATTTGATGCACAGCAGTGATACTTACAGGGTGGGACACTGTAGTTTAGTGCACAAGACAATGACTTTTGGTGGAGGTCTGCTTTTTAAAAAAAAGCAGAGCAGTTTATGTTGTATACTACCAATCAAAGGTTTTAAACAACTCAAGATTTTCTACATTTTTTTAAAGGGGTCATCGGATTGCCATTTTCCACAAGTTGATATGATTCTTTAGGGCCTTAATGAAAAGTCTATAATATACTTTGGTTAAAAATTCTCAGTGGTTGTGTAAAACAACACCC
>JAHKKF010508590.1:0-22231 GCA_019740295.1 Labeo calbasu
TTTATTTGTTTTGTAATGGTTGTTCATGAGTCCCTTGTTTGTTCTGAACAGTTAAACTGAGCGCTGTTCTTCAGGAAAATCCTCCAGGTCCTGCAGATTCTTCAGTTTTCCAGATTTTTGCATATTTGAACCCTTTCCAGCAGTGCCTGTATAATTTTAAGATCCATCTTTTCACAATGAGGACAACTGAGGGATTCAAATACAACTATTAAAAAAGATTCAAACATTCACTGATGCTCCAGAAGGAAACACTATGCATTAAGAGCATAGTTTGGGTGAAAACTTTCATTTGAAGATCAAGGTAAATTGTACTTAATTTGTCTTCCGTGAAACATGCAAGTATCTTCTGTTGCTTCCGAAGGCCAGTACTAAATGGAAAAAAATGATATTTCAACAAAATAAGAAAAATTTGGACATCTTCATTCTGTTCAAAAGTTTTCACCCTTCGGCTCTTAATGCATTGTGTTTTCTTCCTCAGTGAATGTTTGAACCTTTTTTAATAGTTGTGTTTGAGTCCCTCAGTTGTTCTCAGTGTGAAAAGACGGATCTCAAAATCATGCAGTCACTGCTGGAAAGGGTTCAAATATGCAAAAGATGCTGGAAAACTGAAGAATCTGCAGGACCTGGAGGATTTTTCTAAAGAACAGTGCTGTTTAACTGTTCAGAAAAAAAGGGACTCATGAACAACTATCACAGAACAAAAAAAACAGTCGTAGATCATTCAGTTAACCACACACGGTATTAAGAACCAAAGGTTCCCAAACTTTTGAAGGGGGTTATTTTAATAATTTCAACTATTCTTTTGTTTTTGTGGACTATATGTAAACATATTTTATGTAAAATATCTTACTCAGGACAGTACTAAATAAAAACTAACATGCATTTTCACAAATTCTGCAAGGGGTTCCCAAACTTTCGCATGCAACTGTAAGTGTTGTAATAATCAAACATTTGCTTGATTATGTCTAAAGCGCAGTTGAATTTGGTTTAGAATTTTACAGTGCCTTGGAAGTTTCCGTAGCAGGTGCCTTCAGAAAGAAATACTGTTTAATAATTGACTGGGCAGTGAGGCAGAACCAATGTATCAGAAATTTCATATATGCTGTAAAATTTCCAAACCAAACCAGTGCAAAGTAACCTCTACTACATATTGCTGATTATGAACTGAACCAACCATCTTAGTTGATGCAAAATTTAAGAAACCTCATTAGGCACAAAGAGGCATACAAAAAAAAAAGATGGAAAAACATATCAATTGTCTATAGCGATGTATGAAGTACAGACAGCTCACATGGAAGTCACTTGCATACCAGTCAGCTTTCTGTTGGTCATTGCATACCAGTCAGCTTTCTGTTGGCGAATTTGTATAACCATCTTAAACTCGTTGTGAAATATATATGAAGAAAGCTTTTGCTCTCACTTGAAATTCCTAGTCGCACGGATTTCCATTTCAATGGCTGGATTTTGCCCACAAAAATTTGCTGAACAACAATGAATGTGACTAGACCTAGGGCTACAGCAGCTTGTCACTGGGGCAGTAATCTTAAAAGGGAATCCTGGGTATTAAGACTTGTACTCAATATAACATAAATGATGTTCCTTACTAAAATATGTAGTAGAAAACCAATAAAAGTTACATTATTTAAGAAAATCCACATCTTTTTTATGCATATTTTAGACTATAAGCATTATTTTGATGATGTGAAATGGTTGCACTCTGGTATCTGTTGCTAGTTTTACCACAACACAACTCAGAAAAAATAAAATTCTGATACGATGACCACAGCTACTAAAAGAGCTTACAGGTGCCGATGGATGTAAGCATAGGCTTAAACCAAATGCCGTACCATCGATTTTTCCCCATAAGGAGTCTAAATGCCTCCGGATATTGAGTAAAATCCATGCTGCGAAACTCTTTCAGTGGCTTCTGTGTCATGACAAGCGTTGCATGTTTACATCCTGTCAGGATGGCATCTAGCGTTTCTTGTCTCTGCCATTTGTAAGCTCTTTCAGTAGCTGTGGTCTACTAAAAGCCTCAAAGGCTAAAGTGGAGAGAACAAAGACACAGGTCGTTAGGAAGTTTTATTCATCCACAGGCATCTTCCCATTCTTTTCTCCTCTTGTTATCACTAGGAAAGCAGTGAAGGTTTACATCGTTTCTCTTGTTGCCCTTTGACTGAAAACTACAACCAAAAGCCACACAATGCGGTATCATATCAGTGTTTTATTTTCTGAGTTGTGTTGTGGTAAAAATAGCTAAAAGTAGCACCAGTAGCTCACACTTACATGTTATTGCTTTTTTGTTTGATTTTGATTGCTTCCATTGTTCTCTTTTGTAAGTCGCTTTGGATAAAAGTGTCTGCTAAATGTCTAAATATAAATTTTATGTAAATCTTTCATGGATTTTCTACTACATATTTCAGTAAAAGACATTATTTATGTCTTAAAACCCATAGTTCCTTACTAACCTACCTTAGTAACCTTATAGTAACCATATTGCCTTATACTTTTGGGTACTATATGAACCTTGTAAGGGTAGACAAGCTACAAAACTGTTCCTTTAAAGCAGGGGTACCCAAACTCAGCCCTGGAGGGCCGGTGTCCTGCAGAGTTTAGCTCTTGCTTGCCTTAACACACCTACCATGAAGCTTATAGTGTGCCAAGTTGATTAGCCAAGCTTGATTAGCTGGTTCAGGTGTGTCTAAATGGGGTTGGAGCTAAACTCTGCAGGACACGGCTCTCCAGGACTGAGTTTGGGCACCCCTGCTTTAAAGGGGTCCTTTTTGAATTTTAGTCAGTGTGTGGTGTGGATGCTTGGGCATAAAAAAGATCTACAAAGTTACAAGCTGCAATCTCAAAGTCCACTCCAAAGGGAGATATTTTGCTTAAAAAAAATCCCTTTTCAAGAACTACAACGAACGTCTCCTTTGGACTACAACGTTTGTTTTCCTGATGTTATGATGTCACAACGTGGCCCATTAGAATTATCACTAGGCTAGGCTAATCAGTGATGATGTTCTTTGATAATTTTAATGTTAGGCCGCTTTTTGCCTTATGCTGGAGCTGGTTTCGGGCAATGAAACTAAATATGTAAATAATTAAATAAATGATCATGATAATATCATGTATCGGTGATCTCGCAGGCTGGACCCAGCACTACTGTAGCGTATTATTTACTCACCCCCCTTGCATCCTAGGTGTATATGACTTCCTTCTTTCAGACGAATGCAATCAGAGTTATATTAAAAATTATCCTGGCACTCCCAAGCTTTAGAACGGCATAGACGGGTGTTTCACTTCATCAATAAAGTGCATCCATCCATAATAAAAAGTGCCTCATGGCTCCAGGGGGTAAATAAAGGCCTCCTGTAGTGAATCAATGTGTTTTTGTAAGAAAAATATCCATATTTAAAATGTAAGAATCGCTTTAATCTAGCTTGCGCTAACAGTTGTACTCAGAACTTGCTGCTTTGGTAAGGGACGTAATACTACTGAAACACTGTCTAAGCTGTTCGCCAATTGCAACGCAGTGGGACAGCTAACTAATCACAACTAATTTTGTTTTTCGGAAGGCGGGCCTTCATTAAACCCGTAACTAATTGAGCCTTATGTGCCAGGCTGAGAGAGAGGTATTGTAATAATGTAAATTATGTGAAAAATAACGTTTTTTCGAACCACCAAGCATGAAAGCATGTTCTAGTACACTCCCAAAACAAAATCAAGACTTTGTAAAAGAGCATAATAGGACCCCTTTAAAGGAATAGTTTTGTGTGAATCCACCCCGAAAAATCTGTCATCATTTACTCATCCATAATGTCCGTCCAGATTGACTATGGCCTTCTTCTATGGATCACAAAATAAGACATTTTGAAGAATGTTTGTAACCAGTTTTAGTTCCCATTGACTTCCATTTTATTTTTTGCCCTTATATGGAAGTCAGTGGTAATGATAAAATTGTTAATACTTCAATTCTTTATTCACAGAAGAAGTTTGAAACATATTTTTTTTATATAACTTAATATCTTTACGATAACTGCCCCAGTAACAAGCTGTTGTATCCCTATGATAATACTCACTAATGTGTATGTTATGAAAAACACAAATATAGTGAATCTCTTAAGTGCCTCTTACTTTAAATGGCAGTCGACTCTCTAGTAATGATTCCCCATGAGTTACGAGTCAATGAGGCATCACAGTCCAGATCTTAGTGTGCTATTACAAAACTGAGGGCCACTACAGTATATTTAATTCCTTTCTCTAATTCTCTACTGTCCCTTTGCCTCCTACTGTTTACCTTCCACTTCATTCACTCGTAATCACACGTCCATGCTATATGATGTCCGTAAAATGGAGTCATTCCATTTTGGCTGGCTAAAGCTTAACAGGGCAGACCTTCATGCTGAGCTGACTTTAATGACTTTTTAATAGGTCTTTCCGTTTTAACGATGCAGTACAACAGCTCCAGTCGTTTTATTGGAATGATGAATGATTGAGAGGAGGCTAACATTAATTTAATTTACAGCATAGGCTTCCCATCTTTAAAAGCCCAAGACAGCATCGCAAGAGGCAAAGACAGTGAGAGGGACGGGGTGCGTTCATTATGTCGGAAAAAGGCTGGGGTGATTTATGATAGCAGCATTGTTGTTTTCCCTTATCTCTAATTAGACGCTTTTGTCGTGCTAACTGATTTCCGTGTCAAAGCAACAAGACATGGTTAACAAGACAGGCTGCCTTGTTCTACATCATTCATCATTCTCAAAACAGTCACTTGAGTCAAAACGTCCAAACATGTCCTGACACCCCTACGTACTTAATTAGTCTCAGAGTTACCTGGAGGGACTGAAATGATTTTCTCCACGGATATATGTAGCTTACTGACAACCAGCGTTCGTTTCTTTTCATATGTGTGTTGTAGAGAGTTGGAAGCATGTTTGTGTCCTCGAAGAGAAGCTTTACAGTGTGATTTAAACTACATGCCCTATAATAGGAACAATAAACTGGTTTTGTTTTGTGCTCTGTGGAATAGTGCCCTCTGCAGGCTGTTTGATAAAGCAAACTCATTAAACCAGAGTTCAGGGAAAACTTCACCAGGTTTAACTGGCTGTAGGTTGTATTGTGAGAGTTAAATGTCCTCAACAAGGGACTCAAATGCCCTACACCTGTCATTTCACCTCTTACCTGTAAAACTCTCTCCCCCTCTCCCCTCCTTCCTTCCCTCTACTGTATAAAATTGGTTCCTGTCACATAAGGCAGTGAGATTTGTATTCGTATTGTAGACATGAAGTTCATCCTCTCTCTCTCGTCTGTTCTGTTGGTTCTAGAGCTCTGCTCAGGTAAGGTAGATCTATCTATCCATCTATCTATCTATCTGTCTATCTATCTATCTGTTTAGCTGGATGGGTGGTTGTCTATCTCTCTGGCTATTTCAGCTGTCTATCTGTCTGGCTGTGTATTTCTTTTGACATGATAAAATACTAACATAAATTCTTGTATGTCTTGCACAGAAATATATTAGTGACCCTGGATCACAAAACCAGTCATAAGGGTAGATCTTTTTAAATTAAGATTTGTACATCATCTGAAAGCTTTCTACTTATGTATGGTTTGTTGGGAAAGGACAATATTTGGCCATGATACAACTATTTGAACATCTGAAACCTTTAAGTTGTCCAAATGAAGTCCTTAGCAATGCATATTACTAATCAAAATATCTTCATGGGACATGATCTTTACTTAATATCCTAACGATTTTTGGCATAAAAGAAAAATCGATCATTTTGACCCATGCAGTGTGTTGTTGGCTATTGCGACAAATATACCCATGATACTTACCGCTGGTTTTGTGGCCCAGGTTCACATTTTTTAAAAAGCCGTTCTTCAATAAAGTTTTTAAAGCTGAATATAACCCTAAAACTTCAAAATTCCATAACTTTAATTTTGAGTATTTTTACTGTATTCAATAAAATTATTTGAAATATAATAGGCTATACATTTCAGGCTCCAAAAAAAAGACAAAAATACAAAATGTATGACAAGTTTAAAATATAGACAGATTAAAAATGTTGTGTCCACCCCGTATTCAGTTCCATCAGGCTTGTGTTTACGCAAAGAACATGAAGTCAGCAATGATATCCGATTTACAGACAAATGACTCTTACAAACCATTGTTTTTGTTTTTGTTTTTTTCTTTTTTTGTGAGCCCATGAAGTGGTTTGAATCAGTGAATCATTTACAGCTGTTACTAGGTTCACATAATTGTCTCCATCACATTGAATGAACCAGACCATTACTGACTCTAATTTATGAGCTGCAATGATAATGTGTAACATACTTTTGTTATATAAATAAAATACCAAATCAATACTTTTATTATTAATGGTATTCAAAAAAAAATCAAATATTTAACAAAATTTGGTTGTGCAGCATATGTTATGTTTAAAGGTTGAATTTAATATCACAATAATCTGGTATAAGTTTCATTGCCTATAAATACAGTGAAGTCCAACATTCTAAGACTACTTGTGAAAATGCTTCTGTTTTCTAATGGAATGCATTGTCATTACTATTTTTATTCTTTTATTCACCCTAGCTAGACATAAACGTCAAATAAAGGCAAAAAATGTTGATTCTGTAAAAATGCTAAAAACGAAATCATAATAATCAACTAAAATTGGAAATCGGTTGGCTATGAAAAGACATAAATGACATTATATGGTACAGTAGTATTAATTTACAGTTGTATTATTTAAAATATCGCAGAAATATCGCAACTGTATGTCAGTATATAAGGAGTCGGAACGCACTTTATGTTGTGATTCATACCTGTACGTCGCTAAATAACCTTAACCTTCGCCATTGTTGCTTCTATCAGGCGAACTGATGTTTCCCATAAGCGAATAGACAGTTCTAGCAGCAAAAGTAAAAGAGAATGGCTAAGTTTAGCACCGGGGGCTGCTCGGAAAAAAGTTCATATTCAACGAGAAGTCTGAGTGCGCCGCGCGGAACAGTGAGCAGGCATGACCCCGTGAAAATGACGTGGGTAAAGTGCAGCTTAATACAGTAACACCGCCAAATAATTGCATACTTTTGAATTGTGAATGTAGCTTGTTAACATCTATTAATGACCCATAAACAACAGAGTCGACTTTAATTTAGGCTACTAATTTAGAAAATCCAAAAAAAAGAATTGAATCTTGGGCTTCACAGTGCAAGGTTACACATCATATCCAAACATTAACAAAATAACTAATTTTAAAAACAAAGGCATATAGCCTATTGTTGAGAATGGTGTTAATGTGCATAATTATGGTGGCATAAAGGTCCTGACATCTGTCTACTGACTGAAAGCTGCTGATTTGTGATTGCATCACTGCGCAGTTAAGTGTTAGATTAAAAAGTGAATTGGAAAATGTTTGTATTGTTGGTACAACACAATAATCAGCAGTACCTATGCATAAACACTTCTACCAGCCGTCTGGTAGAATTTTAGTCAAATCACAGTCTGGCATTCTCCTGATCCTTGTCCTTTACATGGAATGCAGCTCTTGCATTCTTAAACTCTTTCAAAATAATTTCTCTGTGTCTCATCTACACTACCTCTGTATGTTCTGAACTTGAATACACCAAGTACAGCATTATGTTTCCCCTCTTGTATTAGCATGAGCCCTTGCTCTGAATCTTCAAAACCAGAGGTGTCAAAACATTTTGAAAAGTGGTGGTGGTTTGTGCAAAGGTATTTCCCAAAGGCAATTATGAGCCAAATTTTAGGAAGGGATACTTTTGTGCATTGTATTTTTTAGGTGTACTGTTTAGGCAGATAAAATCAAACCTTTTGTGAATGAGAGACTTCAATATGATGCTTGCACATGTTCGAGTTGCAATGTTTTGCAGCACATTTTTACTGACAGTCAGTAATTTTGCTTTGTCATTGGTTAATCTAGCCTGTAACGCTGTGTATCTTGGGTTATTGAATCCAGACAGGTTATTTTTTAACTGAGGGTCACCTTGTGCATATCGTTCATATTGTCTGACCTCTTTAAAGTTCACCGTCTTCTTTTACATGTTTCATACTTACAAGACAGATGCAGATGTAATACATGTACAAGCATGTGCCCATAACATCAGTGCACCTTTTCTTTTTTGTATCTGTTGTAATAACTAAAGTAATTCTCAATAACATCACATTCTACATGCAACAGCTCAGTTTTATTTGTAACGTTACTTAGCTTTAAAAGAGATAGTTTGAACGAAAAATTTGTTGTTTTATCATTTGTTCACTGTTATGTTGTTCCAAACTTGTACACTGAAAGAAAAACTGGTGTAGACACATTTTTTTTTTTTACTAGAAATTGTTAGCAAACTTGTCAATTAATAACAAAGAAACTGCAATTAACACATTTAAACATGAAATTTTGAATAATGACTGAAATAGTATTTACTCCAGTAATCTTTGTATTGTTTACAACTTATAAAAATATTTTATTTGGGGAGAAAAGTAGATATTTAAAAAAAAAAAAAACTTCTATAGTGTGTTTACAATGAAAGTCAATGGGGTCCAAAGAAACAACAGCTTTTGTCCCTGTTGACTTTTGTGTTTCATGAAAAAATAGTCATACAGGTTGGAACGACATGAGGGTGAGTAAATGATGAATTTTTCTTTTTGTGCAAACTAAGCTGAATGGGATGAAAGTGCACAGGTGGACTATGGGTAATGTGAAGACACTTAAGGTGCCCTTGCATTCAAGCACATGTTCTGAACTCAATCAAACCTGGTGATCAGGAGGGGGACTCAGTTAGATGGCTCACTGATTATCAGGAAAAACTTTCTGAATCAAAGCATGGCTTTATATGGCCGCAAAATAAACAAATTTGTTAGTTAATGACCACCATCATAACTGGTTCTTAAGACCGCTCTGAACCTTGGCTCCAAGTCACGGATCTAAATACTTTCCAGTAGTGGTCCATGGAACCAGTTGCATCAGGTTGTTTTCTCTGTTCCAGGTGAGTGGTGCTACCAGAGTCAGTTGTCCTGTCTTGACACATGTAGAGGTGAGAACAAACACACAAGATAGTCTCTACCTGAACTCAACCTCTCAGGTTTTTGCATAGTCATCACCAAAGCAAAGTCCTTATTCACAGTTTCTCATATAGTTGAATATTTATGCTGTTTTCCAATTGTGTCATCCAGGGCCTTCAGAGTGGAAGAATAATTTTCCTAATTGTGGAGGTCAGAGACAATCGCCCATCAACATTGTCACAGGCAAAGTGAAGCATGACCCAAAACTGACCAATTTTATCTTTGAGGGCCATGAGAAAGTTTTCAATATGAGTGTGGAAAATCATGGACATTCAGGTAGACCGAACTGACAAATTTCACCTAAAAATTCATGTTGCCTTGTAATTGTAACTATTAAGTATAATAACAAGCTCCATGCTTCTTCCTAGCTTATTTCTCACTCCCTCAATCTGTGCGTATCCGTGGAGGGGGTCTGTCAGGCACATACAAGGCCGTCCAGTTCCACCTGCACTGGGGAGAGAACGGCGGCCAGGGCTCAGAGCACTCTGTGGATGGAGAGCATTATCCTATGGAGGTTAGAGTTTGTCACTATCAAAAATATATGGGCAATAAAATGCTAAAAAGGCAATTAATTTCTACAAGTCACTTTATGATGGGTATTAATGATGCATTTTGTCCCACAGCTCCATATTGTTCACATTAAAGAAAAGTTTGACAGCTTGAAAGAGGCTCTAAATGACTCTACAGGGGTGGCAGCACTTGCCTTCTTTTTTGAGGTACTTATGCATTTGTGATATTTCATATGTCTTATACCTAAACATGAAAAATTATCTGAAAGTGATAGTTCACCCAAATAGTTTTATTTTATGTTATTGATACTATTAGTTCTTGTCAAATGAGTCTAATACTTGAACAAGTCATACAAACTGGTTTCATAAATTGCATTAACTAAAAATTTCCAGCATCATTCATTCACAAATCGAGCATCACATAAATGTGCCAAGCAGAGATGGCTGAGATGTAAAGATCTACACTGAATAATTTTCAGTTCAACCTGATATATATACAGTTGAGGTCAAAAGTTTACATACACCTTGCAGAATCTGCAAAATGTTAATTGTTTTACTAAATAAAGAGAGGGATCATACAAAAAGCATGTTTTATTTTTTATTTAGTGCTGACCTGAATAAGATATTTAACATAAAAGACGTTTACATATAGTCCACAAGAGAAAATAATAGTTGAAGTTATAAAAATTCAAAAGTTTACATATACTTGATTCTTAATACTGTGTTGTTACCTGAATAATCCACAGCTGTGTTTTTTCTTTAGTGATAGTTGTTCATGAGTCCCTTGTTTGTCCTAAACAGTTAAACTGCCCGCTGTTCTTCAGAAAAATCCTTCAGGTCCCACAAATTCTT
Source organism: Labeo calbasu (assembly GCA_019740295.1). NCBI lineage: Eukaryota > Metazoa > Chordata > Actinopteri > Cypriniformes > Cyprinidae > Labeo > Labeo calbasu. The sequence continues at coordinate 10,438 of JAHKKF010508590.1, forward strand.
TGTTTTTTCAGCATATTTGTGTATTTGAACCCTTTCTAACAATAACTGTATGATTTTAAGATCCATCTTTACACACTGAGGACAAGTGAGGGACTCGTATGCAACTATGTTCATATGCTCACTGATGCTTCAGAGGAAAAACAAAGCATTATAAGCCAGGGGTGTAAACTTTTGAACAGAATGAAGATGTGTACATTATTTCTTATTAAATATCATAGTTTTTTCATTTAGTTCTACAGACGATACTTACATGTTTCCCAGAAGACAAAATAAGTTAAATTTACCCTGATCTTCAAATTCAAAAGTTTTCACCCCCCGGCTCTTAATGCATCGTATGTCCTTTTGGAGCATCAGTGAGCATTTGAACCTTTCTCTAATAGTGGCATTTGCATAATAGAGTCCCTCAGTTGTCCTCAGTGTGAAAAGATGGATCTCAAAATCATACAGTCATTGTTGAGTTTAAACACACACACATTAAAGGGTTTAAATACACAAAAATGCTGAAAAACCAAAGAATTTGTGGGACCTGAAGGATTTTTCAGAAGAAAAGCAAGCAGTTTAACTGTTCAGGACAAACAAGGGACTCATGAACAACTATTACTAAACAGAAAAACACAGCTGTGGATCATTCAGGTAACAACACAGTATTAAGAATCAAGTGTATGTAAACTTTTGAATGAGGTAATTTTTATAAAATTAACTATTATTTTTTTCTTGTGGACTATATGTAAATTTATTTTATGTGAAATATCTTATTCAGGTTATTCAGGTTTACTAAATAATAAATAACATGCATTTTGTGTGATCCCTCTTATTTTGGTTAAATAATTAACATTTTGCAGATTCTGCAAGCTGTATGGAAACTTTTGGCCTCAACTGTAATGTTATATAGTATATTCCGGTGTCAAATGGACTACTTATATTACATTTTATATTACCTTTTTGTAATTTTAGGTTTGACAGCACCAGTCCTCATTCATACTAAATGTTTTAGGTGAAATATCCCTTTAATTAACCATGTTGATAATGACCTAATGCCTATAGTAATACCAGACTTTTTCGTTTCCCCATTTAGGTGACTTCTGGGCAAAACAAACACCTCGAGAGAGTCATAGATGCTTTAGGAAAAGTCCGATATGAAGGTGAGTTATCGCAGCTTACATGTTATTATTTGCAGACTGAGTTACTTATTTTTAATTACTTTCTCAATTGTTTGCATTGTGTTTCTACATTAACCAATATGATCAAAAGGGAACAGCAGTGAAATTGAAGACTTTAGACTGACCGACATCATCCCTCAAGCCAATAAACTAAGCTACTATCGGTACTTGGGTTCCCTGACTACACCAGACTGTGACCAGGCCGTTGTGTGGACAGTCTTCAAACAGACTCTGCCCATAAGCAAAAAACAGGTACACAGAGTTTTTCTTTTTTTTATGCATGAGCTAGACGTTAGTCAACGCTGATTACAATCACAAGAGAATTAAAGCAAAACACTACAGTCTTCTTTTAGACTAGTAGAAAGAAAACATTCACAATACAATTTACTACCATGTCATCGAAGATGTTCATGTCCTTCTTTCTTCAGTTGATTTTTTTCCATATAGTGGACTTCAGTGGGGTTCAACAGATTGAAGGTCCAAATTGCAGTTTCAATGCAGCTTCAAAGGGCTCTGCACGATATCAGCCGAGGAATAAGAGTGTTATCTAGTGAAACGATCAGTCATTTTCTAAAAAAAAACAAGAAACAAAAAAATTTATATACTTTTTAACTACAAATGCTCGTCTTGGACTAGAGTGACTTCAATCAAGTTGGAAAGGTCACGAATGGTTAGTTCTTCATCTGTGTACTTCAATTCAGAAAGGTAGGGTAGGGCGAAAAACTCCATCTCATTTATTCTTTCAACTATAAAATCGTCAGACAACGTTGTTTTAAAGCACTTTACTTTCTTTGTACGTTCGCTTTGTAAACACTTGGCCCAACTTGACTACGTAATCCATGAAGTCGAGCTAGTGCAAGATGAGCATTTGTGGTTAAAACGAATATACATTTGTACATTTTTAGAAAATGACCAATCGTTTTGCTAGATAAGACCCTTATTCCTTCGGCTGGGATCATTTAGAGCCCTTTGAAGCTGCATTGAAACTGCAATTTGAACCTTCATCCCACTGATTCCCAGTAAAGTCCACTATATGGATGTTTTTTCTCAGAAACTTCAATTTCTTTTCGACTAAAGGAAGAAAGACATGAACATCTTGGATGACATGTAGGTAAGTAAATTATCAGGAATTTTTTATTCTGCAAGTGAACTAATCCTTTAAAACTTGTTTTCTCAAAACAAGTCTTAAATGAGTCAGAATAATATATAACTTATATTAAACTTTCCTATTCCTATCTATATTCTGAAGGTTTTTACTGAGAGGTTTGTTTATGTAGTTGCTTGATTTATATAAAAGTATTTTCTGGTTTATGGTCTGGTAAAAAGAGGTATCTAAAATGAAAGCTCAATGAAATAAGAATTTTGAGCCTGACTTTATCCAATGTGGAAATCAGTGCATATTTAATTAGATAATGGATCGTTTAAAGGGATAGTTCACCCAAAAATGAAAATTCTATTATTAATTACTCACCCTCATGTCGTTCCAAACCTGTAGAACCTTCAGTTCATCTTCAGAACACAAATTAAGATCATTTTGATGAAATCCGAGAGCTTTATGACCCTGCATAGACACCAAGGGTAAGGCACAGAAACGTTGGTAAAACAGTCCATGTGACATCAATGGTTCAACTGTAATTTTACAAAGCTACAAGAATACTTTTTGTGTGCAAAGGAAACAAAAATATCAACTTTATTCAACAGTTCTTCTCCTCTAGTTTAATGATGAATGTGTGTGGTTCAATAAAGTCGTTTTTTTTTTTTTTGCACAAAAAGTATTATTGTAGCTTTGTAAAATTGTGGTTGAACCGCTGATGTCACATGGACTATTTTAACAATGTCTTTACTACATTTCTGTGCCTTGACCGTAGTAGTAACCTTGCTGTTTATGGAGGGTCAAAGGCCTCGGATTTCATCAAAAATATCTTAATAATAAAAATATAATTTGTGTTCAAAGATGATTATTACTGATTATTACTGGCTATATGATTATTAAAAGGCAGATTTTACTTCACACGTACTGATCCTTTTGGCCATCTTTCTTTTCCTGCTTTAGCTGATGTCAGTGGACAAACAGCTGTTATTCGGAACAGGAAAACCGATGACTGGAATATTCCGTCCTGTGCAGAATCTGAATGGACGAGTTGTGTACACATCTGTGCCAGCTCAGGGTCTGTGTGTCCTGCCCAATCTAATCACCCTGTTTCTGTGCCTCTTTTGTGTTTTTGGACAACAAAGGTGTTTGAATTGAATGGTAGGGACAATGTCTCTTTTAACACAGAATGTTCCATATTGAATTTCCAGAAAAAAGTATACCTAATCAATCTTTCAAGCTCTGAACTGAAGGTGCTGGAAAAGATCTCTGCCACTTTGCTAAAGCGGTGAAACTTGACAATGGAGAAGAGGTTTCTTAGTTATTTTCTGTGTTCACAACTATTAATTGTCTCACTCCCTGTTGAAAACAAGACAGCATATGGGTCATTCTATAATTGTACATCTCATGTCCGTGAAGTATATTTTTAATATATTTTTATCAATATTTTTCTCAATCACACTATTATATTGAAAAAGCCATATTTTTTGTTCAAAAATGATGTTTATATCACATACAACCCTTGCATTCAGCTGTTCGATTTTGTAAAGTTGCTTATTGTACTCTGCATTTAAGCATGAAAATTACCTCAAGTATAAATTAATTTCATAGTTTTGCCTTCAGTTAGATTAGGTTATTAAGACATTAGGGTGTGCACTCAAAAATGATAAGTGTTTATTGTGATATAACTTGTTTTATTTGTATCTGAAAAAAACATTGTCAACTACAAGAAAGTAGTACCACTAGAAATCCCCCTCAAAAAGGAATGGTTTGTCCCATTCTCGCATAATTTGCACAATATGGTGCTATTTCCTCTAGAAGCACATGGATGAAGCACTAGAAGTTATGTTCTCTCTCTTTCCCCTAATATTGGTTAAACTAGCAAACCTGTGTCAAGACTGGATTCATTTACTGTCAACAGTGTCAACCAAATATAATTGCTGCAAATTTTAACATGACAATTTAAGTAAAACTTATGTTTTGTTTATGTAAATATATTTCAAAACATACCATATGCTCAGTAGTTCTAGGCTTCCATGTTGACTATAGACCCAAGACACTGAAAATGTCAACTAAGTTACCTGTCAACTGTGTTACCCAGGTAACATTGTGGACAGTAGCAAACATAGATGGTATTTTATGCACATATTCCTACAGATCACATTTATTTATATAGAACTTTATACAATATAGATTGTTTCAAAGCAGTTATGTAGGGTCATGTCTGGGATTTTTGGGAAAAAGGAAAACTTTTTTCTTCACACTGTCAAATTCTAAATGTACCCCTAATTGTAGAATGACCCATATGCTGGTTAGGTATGTTTTGAAGCATGGCTGCTTGTTTGAGCTGGTTTAAGCTGGTTCTTAGCTGATCATGTGCTGGTCCTAAGCAACTAGCTCCTGATCAGGACCAGCTTAGGACCAGCTTAAAGGAGTAGTTCATTTCCAGAACAAAAATTAACAGATAACTTACTCAGCCCCTTGTCATTCAAGATGTTTATGTCTTTCTTTCTTCAGCTGATAAGAAATGATGTTTCTTGAGGAAAAAATGTAAGTAATGTTCTCCATATAGTGGACTTCTATGGTGCCCCCATAGTTTAAATGCAGATTCAAATGGCTCTAAACGATCCCAGTCAAGGAAGAGAAGGTCTTATCAAGCAAAACGATAGGGTCAGTACAGTTAGGGTATGTCAAAAAACTCCCATCTCGTTTTCTTCCCTAACTTCAAAACTGTCCTACATCGCTGCAGAAATACCAACCCAGTGTTAACAAAGTGAACATGCAAAGAAGATCAAACATCCTTTACAAAAAAACATAAAACAGCGATGTAGGACGATTTTGACATTGAAGACAAAAAATGAGACGGGAGTTTTTCGACAAACACTAACCATATTGATCCGGATTACACAGACTATGTATGCGCATCGCAGAGACGAAGACAAGATGAGCATTTGAGGTTAAAAAGGGTATAGATTGTCAATTTGTTTTGAAAATGACAGATCGTTTCGCTGGATAAGACCCTTCTTTCTCGGCTTGGATCATTTAGAGCCATTTGAAACTGCGTTTAAACTGCATTTTGGAAGTTCAAACTTGGGAGCACCATTGAAGTCCACTATATGGAGAAAAATTCGGGAATGTTTTCCTCAACAAACATAATTTCTTTACGACTGAAGAAAGAAAGACATGAACATCTTGGATGACAAGGGGGTGAGTAAATTATCTGTAAATGTTTGGGAACTTATTTAAACCAGCAGCTATGCTTCAAAACATACCTAACCAGCATATGCTGGATTTTTCAACAGCGATGTCTTCGGATATTCTCCTTCAGTCGTTGCAACTTTATCTGGCTTTGATCATTTCAGTATTCCCATCCATTTCCATTACTTTTTTTTTGGTTGTTCACGATTACTGGATTTAAAGAGTTTTAAAATAATTGTATAGATATCTGCTGGGAAGGATTCCCATTTGTATGTCATCGTACCAATAATTATACTTGTGTATAAACATCTTGGGATTTGAGTGTGGCTCACTTGAAGCTTTCTGATCCTCCATTTAAGTGATTTCATGTACATTTCAATGACTTTTCCATTACTTACAACATTTTCATAACATTTTCATGATTTACCAAGCCTGGAAATGGCAATTTGTAAAATGTTCTGATGTTTATCTGTCTGTAAATAGAGTGTTTCATACGGCTCTGATTTGATGAGTGAACTTCACAACAACATGTAAAACAAGTTGTGAACATAAGCAGGGCATGTGGAGTGTAAATTGTACATAATTAATGTTCCAAAGGTGTTAATAAAAGTTAAAAATGAAGTGACTACACAAATTCTTCTTTTCATTGTACATATTGTTTGTTATAATATAAATCATAAAGACTTTCATTTTGAATCACTTTACTTATATGTAACATGCAGGCATTACAAGGCAAATTCATCTGTGAAAGAGCACCTACTACTGACCTTTGTAGAAACTAGACTACGGTTTCTGTTTTTGCACCTCTAACCAGGTTCTAAAGTGCTCGATTTGTGCTGTGACGCTAGACCTGGCTGTGCCACCGGGGGCGCTGTACTGTTCAACACTTTTGATGTAGTCCCACACTGAACACACGTCCTTGTCAAACAAAGGGCTGGAGATAAAGAAACAAAATAATGACTAAAAAAACAACTATTTCATGTACTGTTACATGTGCTTTTAGTTTAAATGTGACCGCCTACCTGACAGTTTGAAGGTCCTCTACAGTGAGTTGGGTCAGATGGATATTTTTACTTTCAGCAATATAAACAGCTTTCCCAGCATAACCGTGGGCCTCTCTGAAAGGCATCTTTGATATGTATGTATATACATCAGATTTCATTCAGCTCTACAGACAGGCAAAATCTTATAAAAGCATGCTGATGGACTTACTCCTTTTCTGACCAGATAGTAAGCAAGATCAGTGGCCAGCATATCTGGGCTGAGGGCCTTTTCCATCACTACTTGGTTGACCTGAGGAACGGAAAAGTACAAGTGCTTAAGATCTAGCACTCGCCAATGAATAAAAGAAATTAAACAACAATTACTTAAATTGCTCACATTTTAGACTAACAGTGAATTGCGGCATGCTCAAACACGTCTGCGTCTCTTTCCGCATTTCACCCACTTATAATTTAACTGAAGTTTTATAAGCTATTGTTGTGTTATAACCCGTTTTTCACCTTTAGAGTTGAAATGACGCCTGTCGCCACCTGCAGCACAGCTTGTACTGTATCGAATGTGTCGAACATGGCCTCCTTATCCTCCTGCAGTGACAAAACATGTATTCAGAAAATGCTTTAAAATGCTATAAAATAATCATATTTTCTGTCTGTCATGGACATACCTGTAGGTCTTTGTTGTATGAGCTGGGTAGGCCCTTGAGAGTCATCAGAAACCCTGCACACTTTATTACAATGAATTTTAAATTAGACAAAACCTGAAGGTTTTTGACGTAAAAATAGTTATCTTACCCTATCTTACCTTTGTGCAGTATGATTAAGCATGTTGTTTATATTAGTAAATATATATTAAAAAAAAACAATAAAAAGTACATTTTTGTCATATTATTTTCCTTAGAATTAATCTAGGTATGCACTCATGAAAATTCTGGTCAGCACTTTATTTTTTAATGCTATGGCGATATTAAAGTATTATACTACTTGTTTGTTAAGTATGTAAAATTGTATCAATTGTATTAAATATAAATAATTAAAATATTGTTTTTATTTCAAATAATGTGATACTTTTATTACTATTATTATTATTTAAAATCTTCTTTTAAATCTTTTTTCATTTTAAATAAAACTTAAATATATATATATATATATTTTATTGTTTTGTCTTTTGTGTTGTTCAATTTTATAAAATATTTAAAATATTATTTTAAATATTTGTATTATTTTTTTTTCTTTTTAATTAATCTGGGGATGGATGAAAATTCTGTAAGCAGATAAATATATCCATGTTATGGCCAATAACCAATAAATGGGCAATATTAAAATATTACAGTATTTTGTCTGTTAGTATGTCAATTTATATTAACTGTATTAAATAATTTTTACAATATTATTTTATTCTTAATACTGTGATATTATTATTATTTAAAATCTTGTTTTAATTTAAATAAAACTGATAACCGATAAACAGACAATACTAAAATATTACACTATTTTGTCTAAATAAACTGTTTGTTACATATTATTAAATAATATTTAACATATTATTTTACTTTTAATATTACAATATTTTTTATATTATTTTAAATATTTGTAATATTATTTTCTTTAGAATTAATCTAGGAATGCATTGAAAATTCTAGCCGGTAAGATATTTAAGATAAACATTTTCATGTTATGACCGATAACCGATAAATGATAAATATTAAAATATTATACTATTTTTTCTGTTTAGTATATCAATTTGTATTAATTGTATTAAATAACATTTAAAATATCATTTTATGATTAATACTGGGTTGTTATTATTATTATTGTTATTTTAAATATTTAAAATCTTTTTACTATTTTATTATTTTTATTAATTAAAAAAATTATTTAAATTATTCAAAATAATACTAAATTTTTTTATAGTATTAAAATAATATTTTAAATATTATTTGTATTTGATACAATTAATACGAACATACTCAACAGATAAAATAGTATAATATTTTAATATTGCCCATTTATTGTTTATCGGCCATAACATACAAATATTTATCATCCCTAGATTGTTACAAATGTTATAATATTAAAAGGAAAATAATATTTAAAATATAAAATAAACAGCAACATAATTACTTATTTAGACAAAATAATATATTTTAATATTGTCTATTTATTGGTTATCAGTTTTATTTAAAATTTATTTAAAAAAAATATTTTTTTATGCATCAGTTTTTTATTTTAAATGACTGATATTTAAAATAGTTTAAAAAACTGATAACCAATAAATAGACAATATTAAAATATACTATTTTGTCTAAATAAATAAATATGTTGCTATTTTTTAATATATTTCAAATATTATTTTCCTTTTAATACTATAACTGTTTTTTTAACAATCTAGGGATGATAAATATTTTTATGTTATGGCCGATAAACAATAAATGGGCAATATTAAAATATTATACTATTTTATCTGTTGAGTATGTTGGTATTAATTGTATTAAATAACATTTAAAATATTATTTTTAATACTATGGAAACTGTACTATTATTTTGAATAATTTAAATAAAACCGATAACCGATAAATAGACGATATTAAAATACTACACTATTTTGTATAAAATAAATTAAAAAGAAAACATTAAAAACTAAAGTCAAATTAAAGGTAACTAAAGATAATCTAAATTTAAAAACTGAAGAAATAAACATGCACTATTAAATTTCCCATAGACTGACCCTAATCATAAGGCTGATTATTTAAATTACGCAAGTATCTTTGTAGGCCAGTATTGGTGTCTCGGGTTGGCTTCATTACTCAGTGCTGTATCTTACTCTGCCAAACACTCGTCCTGCTTTGCTGCGGATGAGCTCCAGGCTGTCTGCGTTCTTCTTCTGAGGCATTAAACTGCTCCCAGTGCTGCTCTCATAAACATAAACACAACAGCTCTGATTAACAACTCACACTAGGCACACATACAAAGCAGAAGTGGATTGAATCCCACAGTACACATCAGCCAGCTCGTGTTCACAGTATCTGTGTCTCGAGGCTACTGTGTTGAGTATCATCCACCAGTTAAGAAAACTCACTGAATCCTGCACTCCGTGGCAGATGGTCAGCTTTTCCTAATGTTGTTAATAAATAGGGAATAGTTATCGCAAAGTAAGCATTTACTATTTAACTAAGGTCAGTATCGACTCTGCAACAACCAGTTTGTAGTTAATAAAGATAAACAAGTTAATGTTAACTGGCAGAACATTTCACAGACCATAAAGAATTATAGTACTAAACATTTATGTGTTTTAACAATGGAGAACGTGTGATGACGTAAGCAGCTACATGTGTACTCAGTTCAATGTGGACATTTCTTGGCAACTGTACTATAGAAGTCATTTGAATGACGTAATTTGCAAATCTGCCTAAAGCTAAAGCCAGCAGCTCCAGTAGTTTTACAATGGAAATGTGCGTGCGTGACAAGCGGTGTGAAAATAATGCAGAACATGGTAGTAATGTAAGGACAAATGCTGTTAACCCAAGGGCTTCGAATTAATGATTTGTCTGCTGTGACTTCATTACGTATTATAAGGCCAGCTAGAGTTCAAACCGCTCTTATGTACATCAAGGCTTCATTTATTTGATTAAAAATACAGTAAAAACAGCAAAACTGTGAAATATTATTACAATTTAGAATAACTGTTTTCTAGGTTAATATATTTAAAAATGTGATAGCAAAGCTGAATTTTTAGCAGCCATTAACTCCAGTCTTCAGTGTCACATGATCCTTTAGAAATCATTCTAACATGCTGATTTGCTGCTCAAGAAACATTTTTAACCCTTTAACTGTCAGTCCCACACTTTTTTTATGTACACAGACATAAAAATGCACTATCCAGACTTAAATTTGTATCATTTATGAATGAAAACATTTTGATGTACATTTTCCGTGTTAATGCAATGTCTGATTTTAAAATGCCTTTCAAAGGATGAATTTTAAAAGGATTGAGATTTTAAGTTTTGAACTAATATATAATTTTTTTATGATTTCTAAATTGTAATAGGGAAAAAGGCAATGAAGAAAGTCTTTTGTGACAAAGGTCAGAACTCATGTTATGATGTAGATTTTTTAAGTTGCGCTCCTGACATATATTAATCTATTACTTTTCCTACATGATTTGTAACACAAAAATATGGTAAAATATCTATTTAGGAGTCCTAGACCTTTCCAATGATGTATAGTTTTTCATGATTAGATTAGGATTTATTTGTAATATGATAGGTGAAGTAAACTTAGGCGTCCCACAGACGGTTAATTATCATCAATGATGAAAACAGTTGTGAAGGTTAATATTTTAGTGGAAATTATCCAATGCCCTGCTGAAAAATCCAGCATTGCTGGTCACCAGCGTAAGATATGTTTTGCGTGCTGGGACCAGCATTGGATGCTGGTTTGCTGGATCCCAGCATGAGATGGTAAGCAGGTGTGCTAATGGACCAGCATAAGGTATGTTTTGCATGCTGGGACCAGCATTGGATGCTGGTTGCTGGTGGACCAGCATTTGTTGTCTTTTAGGTGCCAGTATGATCCCAGCAAGACCACTACAAAACTTGTCCATGTGTTACATATCACCAGAGGATGATTAAACAACTCCAAAAACAGCATTACCTTTTTCACTTATTGCAAACAAGTTTGGCCTTATTTCTTTCATATGGTACATGTACAAAGGTTGCAGAAGTATGTTACCACTATGGTGATGAGTGTTCCCTTTAGGTGGGCACTTGGCCATTGACTATGGTTGAATTCTGTAATTGTTTAATCATTTTCATATTTCTAAATGTTTTTGTTGTGCAGTGTACAGAAGACCATTCCTTTTGAAACAGTTTACCAGTTTACAATATTATTAATAATGTAATCACAACTACAGCAATTAAAATTTTCAGTTCTACTTTCAGCGGAGGAAGCAAAAGAAATGACAAAGTTATCATATAATTTAATACATTATATGTTTTAACCTTATATTGTTTTTACTTTGCATCATTAATGTGTTAAATAGAGAAATATGCAATCAAAAACTATGTTTGTCCCCAAAACACTGCTTGCATACAGACAGCTGGCCTACTGATTAGGGATGGGTATCGTTAAGGTTTTAACGGTATTACTACTTCTATCGATACCACTTATCGATTCGGTACTTTAACGGTACTCTTATCGGTACTTTTTTTGTGTGTTTTTTCATTAAATTTTTCATCATTTTTCATTTCATTTTTAGGGTATGTAGATTCATCATCAACTTTACATTTACCTGGCACTTGTTGTCTTTCAAAAACGTGTCCATGCTTAGAGCAGAACTATGTCTATGC
>JAHKKF010508598.1:0-11059 GCA_019740295.1 Labeo calbasu
TGAAGCAAGCTGTTTCAAACTTTTGAAACTCGAAATTAACTTCTTTTTGGCCCAATTTTCCAAGAGCAGACATCACACCACTTCGTTCTTCAATTCATTTGTAATTACCTTGGACCAGTGGTAGTTCAGTGGTGTTTCCAAGCTGGAGTAATCCTTTCTGGAAAGTTTGTTTTGGCAATTTACTTTAAACTGCTGAAACAAACTTATGTTTGGTCTGATTGAAAGTCACACCTGTTCTTTTCTTGTAATCACCTTGGACCAGTGGTTGTTTAAAAAGTTTTTAACAGCTGGAGTAAGCTGTTTCAAAGTTGTGAAACAAACTCGAAATTCACTTCTGTTTGGCCTGATTTTGATAGAGAAAATGTCACACTAAATTGTTCTTTGATTTGCTTGTAATTGGCTTGGACCAATGGCAGTTTGAATATGTTTATCAGCTTTTCTGGAAAGTTCACTTTGGCCAGTTGTTTTAAACTCCTGTTTAAAAGCCAGAGTAAGCTCCCTGTTAAAAAACAAAACAAAAACAAAACAACAACAACAAAAATCCAGCATATGTTGGTTAGGTATGTTTTGAAGCATGGCAGCTGGTTTGAGCTGGTTTTAGCTGGTCCTTAGTTGGTCATGAGCTGGTTGAGCTAGCTCATAACATCTTAACTAGCTCAGGATCAGCGTAAACCAGCTCAAACCAGCTGCCATGCTTCAAAACATACCTAACCAGCATATGCTGGGGTTTTTTTTTTCAACAGAGCTGTTTCCAACTCTTGAAACAAAGTCGAAATTAACTTTGTTTTGGTTTGATTTTGATAGAGAAGACATCACAGCAGTTTGTTGTTTGATTTTGCTTGTAATCACTATGGACCAATGATTGTTCGAAGGTGTTTACCAGCTGGAGCAAACTCTTAAGGAAGATTCACTTTGGAAACTGTTTTAAACTCCTGAAACAAACATCATTTTGTTTGAAATTACATCGTAGTCTTCACCAGCAACTGTTCTTCAACATCTTCAATGCTCAAACACTGGTGGTCAGCACATGGTGGGCCGCTGATGGCATGTGGCTGATTAGTTGACTACTTTCCTGGGCAACTACAGTAGTCAACTAGTAAGATTCGGTCCTCTGCGGCAGATGCCCCTCACTCACCTCTCCCATCTCGCGCATGGGTGGCGACGGGGTCGGATCCGGGCTTTGATTGCCCCATCCATCATGATCGGTGGTGCTGAAGCCCGTCAATGGTTAAATTGAATATACTAAGGCCTGTCGGTCGGTGTCTATATTTAATAAAGGCCGCTGATGAGGTGCTGATTTATCGGCCGGCAGTATTCACACTCCATTACAAGGAGATTACACAGCTCGAGCTGGATCAGCCCCGGCAACACAGTAAGGAGATTTCACCGTTTAATGACAACGAGAAAACAGCAAACCCAAGCCAGGGAAGGAGAGAGAGGGAGACGAGCGGATACAAGCGCAATCGCTGTGTGTACGAGTGGAATTATCCGCCGTCATGAGGGGTGATGTGATGCCTGTTAAATTTAGGGTTGATGCTTGTGGTTTAACTGCATAAGCTTTGTCAAACAGTTCATCATCAACACCAGTCTAATGAAGGTGCCCATGAACTTCAATAATAGACTGAAGAGAAAAAATATACAAACACAGGGTTTGGTGGTGGTCACATCATGGGTAAAAAGGTCCATTGTCTCTTGTCACTAGTGTAGCACAGTTCACATAGAAAACGCTTTCAAACCAAGCAGATCTTGAATGTGGTGAATTTGCATGATCAGCTGAACCCACTGTGAAATCTGCATGGGGATTTTTTTTAACCTCAAGGGACATTCCCAGTCGCTTCCTACTGAAATGACTGGATTTTGCCCAAAACTTTAATGTGGGCTGTGGATCCTAACTGGAATAACACCTAAAACATGTCTCTAAAAAAATTCATTTTCAATTAGATTTATCTTTTTTTTATATTGACTGAAATATATGAATTCTGCATTTTGGGACTGAAAAACATTACGCAGCCACAAGGTGTTGTCATTTACTGTCTGTCCAAATCTGCACGAATAGGAATTTTTGCATGCAGTTTGCATTTTGCAAAAGGTTCAAGTAGGTCACATTTACCGCGTTGACCGACAGAAAGCTGCTTGGTTTAAAAGTGACTTCTGTGTGAGCTGTGTTTTATACATTACTACACCGACACAACTGAACCTTTTTATTCACAAAATCTTGGCAAAAATATGCTAATATGTCCACACCCTTACGATTTGGAATAGGAAATAGGGGGAATATGGGGAAAATGCAAGGTCTGAAGACTCATTTAACTTATTTTAACTTGAGCGGCATTGCAAAAGGCATGAGTGCAATGGTCAAACATAGTATAAAAGTAGTGTAATGTAATGGAAAAATGTGTTCTGTGTGAATGACCCCTATGATAAGGGTCTTAGCAAATACCTTCTGCGTGAGATATGCTTCATACATTGCTAAACTATCGACAATAGCGTAATGTGCCTATGTAGGGAGCTCATTGGTTTTTGAAACAGAACCAATATGTGTCAAATCAGTACACTCCTGTTAAATCAGAACAATGTTTTTTGAGACCAAGAAAGCTATCATGCTATGTGACTTCCCACAGCGTCAGGTTGGGAAACAATTCCACACATCCTCACCGCAGAATTCCCTGCTGGAAAAATCCGGCCCTAGGAGTCAGAGGTCTGGAGGCAGGTGATTGCCAGCTGTCTAATGTGACAGGGCTACTGTGTCCGACCAGTAACGGAATGTAAAGCCTTATTCCACACCACACCTGACAGCTTCTGTTGTCCAGAACACGTCCAGATCATCAGACACAAGTTCTGCCGTTCCAGTGAAAGGTAAGCCGTCACATAACGCACAGCAGCTTTGTCAGGCTTCCACGAGGCCTCGTCGGAACTGTGATCGTGTGGTTTTTGTAACTTGCTCCTTATCTAGTCGAGTTACAGTGCGACTAGCATTTAGCTCGTTTGCATAACTGTGAAGCGGCGCTAGCGCGAACGGAGGGGAACTCCAGAACTTAGACAGAGTGAAATGCGATCCGGCCGAGAACAAGAAGCTAGTGTATGTATGTCAAAGGTCTTTAGCACCTTAGCGGCAAAAAAGCCGTCTGTCAACATGTCCCACACATCAGCTTTAATGAGACGCCACTCAAACTATTTACAGAGACCCCCTTCTCTCTGCCGTGCCAACCGGCGCCCGGACATTCAGCGGAGGGATTAATTAACAATTAATCAACGGCCAAATCGATAGGGCCTGACCATACGAGGAGGCTGTTTACGGCCGTTTACTGACAGATGAGATGGAAGTCTGTGCGCCGTGTCCTGACGTGCACTATAAAAGGGCTTTACTGTGACATATAAATACGATTGCGCTTCAGACAGGTGCGAACAGGGACCTGTGAGTACAGAAGACCACAGTATGTAAAGCGTGTCGATACAAGCGTCGATACAATCGAGCCCCATCCTACACATGTGCCTCCTTCACTTAGAACAGTGAAATGGGCTGTGAACTGAGTTTTGACTTAGTTAAGTCATCTTAAGGTACAGATTCCAGTCTATGTGAAATACTGTAACAGTCTGATAAAAAAAAAAAAATATATATATATATATATATATATATATATATATATGTATATGATGTATTTATATTGATAATTTAATGACAGGAACTTTGCTGAATTGATAAATCATGGATATGTGCACTCCACTGTTTTATATTTTGTCTAAAAAAAAAAAAAATCAAACCGATTGCCAGCAATAACAATGTGCATCGAGAATGTTTCAAACCTAAAGTGAAGGTACACAGCAATGGCATAGCAAAACAAGAAAAACAAAAAACAAAGCAAAACAAAACAGCAAAAACAAAAAAAAATATTCTGGCACATGGGACTGACAAAGCAAAGCAAAAAAAAAAAAAAAAAACTGAAAGGATGCAGCACTGACAAAGAAAAAAGAAAAAAAGAAAAGAAAAATAAAGCTAACTAAACTAAAATCAAATCAAAACAAAACAAAACAAAAAGAACAAAACAAAACAAAAAGCTAAAATAAAACAAAATACTTCTGAAAGTATGCAGCACTGAAAAAGCAAAAAATAAAATAAAATAAATAAAAAATAAACTAAACAAAACTAAGCAAAAATCAAATCAAAACAAAACAACAAGAACAAAAAAGCTAAAATATAACAAAATACTTCTGAAAGTATGCAGCACTGACAAAGCAAAAAATAAATAAACTAAACAAAACAAAAAATCTAATCAAAACAAAACAAAAAGAACAAAACAAAACAAAAAAAAACTAAAATATAACAAAATACTTCTGAAAGTATGCAAAAAAATAAAAATAAAATAAACTAATAAAAAACAAAAAACAAAAAACAAAAGCAAAAATAAAACTTGTGAAGGTATGCAGCACTGACAAAGCAAAACAAAAAGTGAACAAAAAGCAAATAAAAGCAAAAAAAAAGCATAGGTAAAACAAAAACAAACCAATAAAACTCAAAACAAAAAAAAGGTGTGTGTGTGTGTGTGTGTGTGTGTACAGGTTTAACCTCCATTGTGGAACCACAGTAACCTAACATTTTTAACATTGTGTGTCTGGCTGGTGGTCCCGACAAGAAGAAGAAAAAAAAAAAAACATTAAACAAAACATTAAACAAAAATACTAAATGATGTTTATCTGAAAAAGTAAACATGCTAAAAGTTTTCTGTGAATAGTAGGTTTAGTTTTAGCGTATAGAAGAAATTGTTAGGTCTGTATAAAAGCAATAGAAGTCTATGGCAGTACAAACGTGTGTGTGTGTTGAGGAGCAGTTTGAGGAGACTGTGTTTTTGGGTCAGTAGTGATCCAGTCGGCTGTAAGCTCCTTGCTGAAAGGCTCTCAGTGCTGACGCAGCACTGCTGTGTGTGTGTGTGTGCGTGTGCGATTAAGGGGGTCAACATCCTCCTAATCTCCTTACTAGATAGCACTTCACCCAGCTAATGATTACCATCTTCCCTAAAAACACAACACAGATGGACTGCACGTGTACACAACTACTACTTTCCCTTTCTTTCTTTAATGTGTCTGTTTTTAACTGCCACAGACAGAAATGCTTTCACACATTTTCTACATACATGTCCTTTTTATTTGTTAATAAATAATCTGAGCTCTGTAGGAGGTTAACACTGATTTTCAGCTGATTTTAGCTGCTTTCTGCAGCTAAATGAGACATAGCATGAGCTGCTGATTCAGCCGTGTGCTGGAGTCGAGAGCGTCTGCACTGACCTGGGATGTGTTTGGCCCAGCCGATGATGACCACCAGCTCACGGTCGGCCAGATCACACAGCGTGGTCAGGGCTTTGATGTCGCTCTCGGGCATGGTGGGGTCCGGCATGGCGTAGATCTTCTCTGGCTCCGCTACCAGCAGATGGGACACGATCTTTGTCACTGAGGATAAACAGGAACAGAGATGGGGTTATTCTGATGTGAAATGTGAAATTGTTTCAGCTTCACAGTGGAAATATTCACAAATAATTCAAACCATACATTTCTACCATTGTGTGTTCATATTCACACTCATTCATAAATCATTATAATACGTGTCCTGAACCACAAAACCAGTCTTAAGTAGCACAGGTATATTTGTAGCAATAGCCAACAATACACTGTATGGGTCAAAATTATTGATTTTTCTTTTGTGCCAAAAATCATTAGGATATTAAATAAAGATCATATTCCATGAAGATATTTTGTAAATTTCCTTCCATAAATATATCAAAACTTAATTTTTGATTAGTAATATGCATTGCTAAGAACTTCATTTGGACAACTTTAAAGGCGATTTTCTCAGATTCCAGATTTTCAAATCGCTGTATCTCGGCCAAATATTGTCACATCCTAACAAACCATACATCAATAAAAAGATTATTTATTTATTTCAGATAATGTATGAATCTCAGTTTCAAAAACTTGACCCTTATGACTGGTTTTGTGGTCCAGCGTCACAAATACAAAAACGTTTATTTGCTATAGTAATGATTTACGATGTTTAACTGATTAGTAGTTTATTCAGCAAAAATACTGAATATTAAAATACAGATGAAAATTTATAATTATTGTCATTGTTTATACTGATAAACATTAATAAACACTGATGATGGTTAACTGATGAGTAGTTATACATATTAATGGTATGTTATGCTTAATATAAATGTTATATAATGTAATACACATTTTTTTTTTCACATATAAATAAATTAAATGTGTTTGTGTGTGTGTCCTCACATGGTTTTTTGGCTGGCGGTGGCAGTGTGAGCCCCAGGTAGGCTGTGTTTTCTGCATCCATTCTCCTCTTGTATTTCTGTCGCCCTCCTCGTACACGGTCTAGCCGAACACCTGAACAAACACAAACCATACATTACACACATGAACACACTTTAAGATCAATACACATTTAATCACAAAATGTTGTTTTGAGCCTGAAGAGCATCAACTGTTTTTTCTGAACATATTCACACGAGTTAAGTGAGAAATCAAACAATCAAAGCCATTAAAAGATGATTTCAAAGATTACATCTGTGTCAATGCTCTGTAATGCAAAGTATTTAAAGCATGTCATGACACTGACACAACTACAGCATTTGGTACATGAAAGAATGCAACACAGTAATATAACAGTCTATTATTGATGTACAGTATTAATATGATTGTTCTACATCATGCTAGTAGAAGACATTCAGTCTTAATTGTAATTTGTAAAAATGTAACTTTTAAAATGGCAGATTTGAAAGCATTGTTACATTAAATAAAACAAAGTCAAATAAATTGTTACTTTATTATCTTCCGTGCCTTACTGAACTTTTTTTTTTTACAGTGATAAAAAAAGCACAAACAGTACTTTCAAAAACTCCTGTCACTTGACATAAAATAATTTGAATTGTAATAAAATAAAACATATATTTAAAAAATGCAAACTTATTTAATTTGAGCTAAAGGCAACAATTCTCATTTGCATTTAGTTTTTGATGTACTAAAAGAACTAAAACTGAAATAAAATGTAATAAAATTAACATTTTCATTTTTTTTTTAATTAAAAAAGCAATAAAATGACACAACATTACTAAAAAATTACTAAAACTTAACTGAAATTAATATGAAAACAGAAAAAGTAAGATAAATATAATTTCATAATATTGATAAAGTATCTCAGTGATAATACAATAACACACATTAACATGTCTTTCAAGTCAAATTAGTGCTTCTGTGCTGATCTGTATAAAATAATGTGATATTTTAATATTCATTTGCAATGGAGCTAGTATTTGCTTTATAGGGCTTTTATTTCTTTTCTCTCTCACACACACACACACACACTGATACACACAAACAAGCCTCTATAGTAACAGTATCAGAGTGTAAATAAATCATTTCTCCTTTAAGGGTAATTTAAACCGAGGAAAGAGCTGACAGATTCACCAACACAAAAACATACAAGCCTGAGAGGCAGACGTGAGCGAGCGAGGGATCAGCGGGACGTGCTGCTGGCGGCCGCGGTGCTGCGCTCTCAGCGTGTGACGGAGGTGTCAGGCCTCCATATGTGAACACTGAGCGCGGCCGCTGTGACACTACACGCCTGCCGCACATCTAAACAGATGAATATTTAACACGGGGTCAATGAACTCACAGACGGACCTTCTCATTATTTAGCTTATCAGCTGCGCCGCCGAGAACGCCAACGACAGCAACCGCACCACATTTATATACACCATCAGCTGCCCAGTTTGGACCGTAAAAACATAGATGTCGAGCAGTCGATATGTATAACGTACCTGAATCACACAAATATTATTGAGGTTTAGCATGTTTCTAACACACACGCTATGAACGCCACAATAACGTCTTATTTATTAGCCAATTATTTGATAAGAATGCTTTTACATTTGGACATTACTCACCACTCCTAAACCTGTAATACTTCACCTGTTTGTTTATTCATTCACCACAGTTTAAATATGAGAAAATGACTGCATTTCTGACAGATGGGAGTCACAGTTTACATACAAGCCTAAAATCTAGCTCTAAATCAGAAAGCTGGGCTGTTCTTGAGAACTGAGAAGAATAACAGCTGAAACCGTGACTACAAAGACCAAAAGTTTGTGAATTGTCAGAATTGTTTTGCATTAGTATGTTAAGCATGTTGCAGTTTTATTTTCTTACAAAATGACATTTTCAGTTCCATCTATTGAATATTAATAGGACCTACAATTAGGGAAATTATTTCAAAATTAAAACAGTGTATTTATATTTGCTTGATGGAGTTGACATCAAGGTTGTAAATTTTGTACATTTCGCAAAAAAAAAATGCATACATAAATACATACTGTTTCCGTTTTTCTACTTCAAAATTTCACATTTAAGTCTTTGCAATTATTTGTGAAATTTACTAGCATTTTCTGAGTAAAAATAGTAAGTCTCAGGCCATTTTTTGTCAGTGTATACAGACTATTGCTTAAAAATATAAAACCATATACTATGCTAAAACTACAGTACTGTACTAAAACTATATTGCTTTAAAAATATCTAAAAGTCTGTCATCACATACTATGGTTAATCCAAAAAACACGTGACCACTTAAAGTTCCCTGGTGGCTAAATGATTTCATCCCTCTACAACTACTGTGTCAGAGGAGGTTTGTGTGCCACTACAGCAAATTACACTCCCGCAATTCTCCCTGCTCCCTCTTTATTGAACATTACAGAGTGTGAGATTAGAACAAGGACGGAGGAGAAGAGAAAAACACAGAGAAGAGGAAAGGGGGTCCATTTAGCACCCATAATCAGCTGACAAATGAGAGCAGCGGCGTAAGCGCAGGACACTGTTGTGTCGTTTCCGGATAACGCAACTCGGATGCAATGAGCGCAGCCTTACGGACGTTCGTCTGACTGTCCATGCTTTGCATTTTCAACGTTTCCCAGAAACGTAGCGCTTCAGAATATGAACTGCTAATTGCATTTGATCTGAATTATAACGTCTAATTCATCTAATATGACACAAAAAGCGCAACAAAGAGCAGCGACAACAAACTGCATTATCTTTTTAGAAGCCAAATCGGGAGATTTCTTCTCCTTATACAAATTATTTGATTCCCTAGAAACAGAAATCTGATTAGGATTGTCTTTCAATTTCCTGACACTGACAACCCACTAACCTAATTACCCGCTGGTCCCCGTGGTCCTACTCTTCCTCGCAAACTCCGGCAGATCATTTGATGGTTGCTAAGTCGCAGTAAAATCTCATTTCTCCTAACCACGATTTTAATATTTTTATTGATAGTTGCAGACGGTGGGGAGCGAGATAAAATGATTTTGAATTATGCTAAAGATTGGATTGACTAAACGCACCGTAAATATAATTTAAATTTGGCCCAAATGGTTTGACTTAACAAGCTTATTATTACCACATACCTGAAGGACATAACTTTAGTCCTAAACAAAGGCATATTCTCATTCTTTGTCACGGTATTGTTATAGAAATTGTCATGCTAACTAATTTGGAATATAATGCTAATGTTACTAACGCTAAATAGATTTAACACAACACTGTGGTCTAGTTTCACTCACGACGATGACAAATATCCATGCTGAAACTAGTCTCAGCTGGTTTAGTTAGTCTCCCCAAACCATTCTAAAACATCAAACTAGGTCAGCTAAAACCGGCAAACCACCTCTGGCTGGTTTAAGTTGTTTTTTGTTAACTGAATTGTATATGGTCACATTTGGCCACAGGTTTCTCTATAGATCTTGTGAACCGGGCAGCCCAGTGTGGGATTCAGATGGAGAAACGCTCCATGTCACATGCTGCCGTCAGCCATCGCTAAAGCCGGTGTGAAGATTCAGAGGTACATAGGTGCCTGTTTTAATTAGAACAGTAAGTGCCATAATTAAACAGATGCTGGCAGGAATTAAACCTTGGCACTATCTAGTTTCCCGTTACACCCCGAGCAAGAGGGTCAGGGCGAGAGAAACTGAGGGAAAGAGATAAAAGAAAAAGGCCAATTTGTAACGGATCGGTGTGTCATGAGGTCTTTAGATTGCAACCTCGCTTGTTCAATCTGTACAACATGTATTGCAAAATTACATCTATACAGTCAATCAAATCAAGAATCAAGATTTTTTTTCTTCCAGTTTTACCTGCATTGTGAATTCGAGGATAAGACTCATCAGTGCATGTTATTCCAATGTAAAACGTCTTTGTTGGGCACCAACTATTTCGCTTTTCGCTGCAGTTAAATGCAGAAGTAAAATGAGTTATGAATTCCATTTCGTGTGGACGGTAAGACAGTAACAGCAGTAAGTGTATCTTTTGGCTGATTTCACGTGCTCCTCACGTCACATTAGAAGATCTGTTTGATTTGTAATGGGTGGATTAGTGTATCATGAGGTCTTTCAGATCCTGAGGTAACACTTCATTTAAAGGGGTCATCAGATGCAAAGTTTACTTTTACATGCTGTTTGAACATTAATGTGTGTTGGCAGTGTATGTACACATCTACCCTATAATGATAAAAATCCATGCAGTGGTTATTAATTAATCTGTAAAAATTAATTCTCAGATGCCTGGCACACCAACAGAGGCCGCTCCCATGATGCAGAACCTGATTTTACCAAGTACGACATGTCCTGGATCAACATCTTTGTTGACCCTGGAACAAGTCTGTGATTAACCAATCAGATTTGAAAAAATCATTTTATAGTTTTTGTCAAGTTTAGGCTTACAATCAGTGTTTGGTGCTTGGACATCAGTGTCGTTCATCTATCATTTCCTCTGATTTTAGGGATTACTCATGGGTAAGGTTTAGGTGTAGGGATGTGGTCAAGATTACATTTTTGGATTAAAATGTTGTTCCAGGGTCAACAAAATATGTTGACCCAGGAACACATCTGACATCTGACAAAATCAGGACGTGCCTCCCATGATAGTTGATTGACATGAGCGTCTTACCTCAGACCCGCCTTAAATCAGCTGTAACAGTCCGACCTCCATTGTTTCGATGCCGGAGCAGGGA
>JAHKKF010508610.1:0-12246 GCA_019740295.1 Labeo calbasu
AATGACCCTGTTCAAAAGTTTACATATGCTTGATTCTTATTACTGTGTTGTTACCTGAATTATTATTATTATTTTTTTAAGTGATAGTTATTCATGAGTCTGTTGTTTGTCCTGAACCGCTGTTCTTCAGAAAAAAAATTCAGATCCGAAATATTCTTTGTTTTTTTCAGCATTTTTGTGTATTTGAACCCTTTCCAACAACTAAGGAACTCATATGCAACCATTACAGAAGGTTCAAATGCTCACTGATGTTCCAGAAGGAAACACAATGCATTGCGAACCAGGATCAAGGTAAATTTAACTTATTTTTTCTTCTGGAAAGCATGTAAACATCTTCTGAAGGGCAGTACTAAATGAAAAAAAAAATATATGATATTTAGGCAAAATAAGAAAAAAAAATACACATCCTCATTCTGTTCAAAAGTTTTCACCCCCTTAATGCATCGTGTTTCCATTTGGAGCATCAGTGAGCGTTTGAACCTTCTGTAATAGTTGCGTACGAGTCCCTCAGTTGTCCTCAGTGTGAAAGATGGATCTCAAAATCATACAGTCACTGCTGGAAAGGGTTTAAATACACAAAGATGCTAAAAAGCCAAAGGATCTGTGGGACCTGATGGACTTTTCTAAAGAGCATTATTTTGGTAAAATAATTAACATTTTTCAGATTGTGCAAGGTGTATATAAACTTTTGACTTCAACTGTATTTTGGGTTCAATATAAATTAAGCTTAGTTAACAGCTTTTGTGGGATAACGTCAAAAATTGATTGCCAAAAATAAGTTCCTTGTCCCTTATTTTTGTTAAAAATAGCAAAAATCCAGATTGTAGTGAGGAAAGTACAATAAGCAGTTTTTAAGAGGAAAAAAAAAATAAACTGTGTTTCATTATACTATTTTTCATATTCATTTTAATTCTAAAGTTATATTATGTAGTGAAAATGTTCATTGTGAAATGTTTCTAAATGTTTATTTGCTAGTTCTCCATTAAACAAAAAAGCCTTTAAAAGTTTTCTCTGTTTTGGCTTGGATCGCACGGTCCCATGAAAGAAGCCACTGTGCGGTGCACTGATGGACCATTGCCCATCCCGAACCCCCCTCGAGTCACCCCTGACACATTATTCAGTGGGGCGGGATAGAGAAACTGAAGAAATCACCCGCTGCTACTAGTACAGATGTTGACAGAGACCGTGCAGTGTAACAGCATTTCCGCTTTTACACCATAAGCCGGACTGTTTTTCAAAGAGAAGCCCGTCACATTACAAACTACTTCCACCATGGGGAAAGTTGAAGGCGGGATGAAATGTGTGAAATATCTGCTCTTCTTGTTCAACTTTATATTCTGGGTAAGTAGTGCATTAGTGTGGGCTGCTGTTGTATTTACATGCCTTCATGTGTAGCATTTTAGTATATTGTGCAATGTGGATTCAGTTTTGCTTGCACTTTACAAGTCATATATTCGTTTTGTGTACTGGTGTGTTTACGCACTTTATGCAGGAATTTAAAGCTTCGAAGGCAGGCTGAGAGTCACTGCTCGTACGACTCAAATCAGATTTTCCACTGGGGAAAATACGCCCCTTTTTCCTTCAGCGTGTGTTTGTTTGGAGGGCAGCGGCCGGACACTGGCGCACTATGTAGTACTGTGTGTTTTTGATTCACCCCACTGACTGAATCTTTTGAATTCGTTCACTGAGAAGGTTTGTTCAAATTCGTTCATTGATTAGTTCAGTAACCCCTTCTGTAGTGTCGTTACGCCGGTAGGTGGAGCAGTGAACCTTGTTTATTATGAATGAAGCACTGAATGATTCACTTTTGCCGAAATGATTCTTGTTATCCGTTAATAGTGGTCAGTCGGTCTGCAGGTTCACGGAGATTCGATTCGAACGAATTGAGTTCTTTCATGTGAGAAATGAATCAGTGCGTTTATGAATGATGCCTGATTCATTCAGTTCATCAGAGTTTTATAAATTATTTATTAAATGTACTTTTAAAAGTTCATCGACGAGTTTAAAGTCTCATTTCATTAATGAGTCGCATGTCTTGTTCAGACGAACCAACTCGTTCAGGTGGATGCGTTCGTTAGGCATAACCAATAAAATTCTCATGTAAAGACTCAACTTAAAATTATATGGAGAACCAGGAATAGTCTTTGATTAAATGCCTGCGATTGATTGATTTAAAACACAGATTCATTCATGAATGAAACAGCACTAGTTCTCCTTATATGGGCATTAACAGGATTAACATGCCACAGGATCCGCATTTTAATTAAGGGCTGGCTATTTTTATTTAGCTGACACTTTACTATAAACTTACTGAACAGCAAGCAGTCTATTCTGATTTTTCTCAGAGGAACATGACAGTTCATGGTCGAACTTCCTTTTTTTTGTACAATGTACAATTTTTAATTAACTCTTGAATTTAATAATGCATAAAATAAATTGCTAATCATAAGATTGTACTATTTCCTCTTAAAATGGTATTTTTATTCAAGCCTTTCTTACCATGGTTCCTGCAGTCATGGTAAACATGCAATAGTAATTCCATGCAGGAAAATCAATAAAAGTAAAAAATATATTTAAAAAGCATCAGAGTATTTTTATTGTAAATATAAATTTGTATAAGGTCAACTCTCTATTAAATAAACTCTACCAGTCAAAGGTTTTTGAACAGTAAGATGTTCATTGTTTTTTTTTTTTTTTAAAGAAGTCTCTTTTGTTCACCAAGCCTGCATTTATTTGATCCAGAGTACAGCAAAAACTGTAACATTTTGAAATATTTTTACTATTTAAAATATATTTTAAATTATTATTATAATTATTATAATATATTTAAATTTTAATTTATTTCCTGTGATTTCAAAGCTGAATTTTTAGCATCATTACTTTAGTCACATGATCCTTCAGAAATCATTCTAATATTCTGATTTGCTGCTCAAAAAAACATAATTTCCTAAAAAATATATGTAGGTATTGTGTATAATGTTGCAAAAGCTTTTATTTCAGATAAATGCTGATCTTTGGATCTTTCTATTCATCAAAGAATCCTGAAAAAATATACTCATCTGTTTTAAATATTGATAATAATAATAATAAGAATAAATGTTTCTTGAACAGCAAATCAGCATATTAGAATGATTTCTGAAGGATCATGTGACACTGAAGACTGGAGTAATGATGCTGAAAATTCAGTTTTGATCACAGGAATAAATTACAGTTTACAATATATTAAAATAGAAAGCAGTTATTGTAAATAGTAAAACTATGTCACAATATTACTGCTTTTGCTGTATTTTGGATCAAATAAATGCAGACTTGTTGAGGAGAAGAAAATTCTTTAAAAATCATTAAAAATTTTACTGTTCAAAAAATTTTGACTGGTACACACAAAAAAATAGGGGTTTAAAATTTTACCTATTGGGATACAAAAGCTTGTCGCTGGAGCAGTACCCTTAAAAGGACATCTTTGTACATTTTTACTCCTGATAGGTAGTACCTTAGAGTAGTAATACGTACCATTAAAGTACTAATATACTGTATACCTTTTATGGGTAAAAAAGGTACAAAGATGTCCTTTTAAGGGTACTGCTTCAACGACAAGCTGTTGTACCCCAAAAGGTAAAATTAAACCCCTATTTTTCTGTAGTGTATAAATAAATGATAATGCATATAAAACCTTATCCAGAAATCATGAACAGCCAGCAAAGTCGTGGAAGTTCATTGGTCAAAAAGGTTTAAGAATTCTGCCTTTGGGTGTAGCATACTGATTTGTCATTAAGTTTGGTGTAACATTAATTCATGTAAATGTGGTTTGCATCTAAGCTTTGCACAGAAACGCCTAAATTCCTATTAAACCAGTCTGAACTTCAGGAACGTTTTCTGTTTCCAGAATAACAGAAGTCTCATAAAGATTTATTAGTATTTTAAATTACATTACCATATCATCTGCTTTTTTTCCCACATTTTCAGCCATTTTGGCATCAGGTTTTGCCAAAGTGCCAATCAAGTGACATTTTCTTTTAGCTGGACCGTCAGTTTGTCACACACAAACACATGCATGCTTAGCCATCTAAATGAGCACATACTATACATGCAATGTTTCTATAGAAAGCTAAATGTCTCCAAAGGGAGGTTTTGTCATAAATAGCTACTGGTAACTACCGGGAGCAAAACTGTCATACTGAGAAACATATACTCATGTGTTCATTCTAATAAAAAATATATGCTTAAAATGCATAGATGACAGTTGCAGTTGCATTTTTTTTTAAATTATGGGCTTACCATAAGTTAAGATGTTTAGCCAAAAAAATAAAAAAAAGCATTCTTTTCATGAAACATGCAACATAATGAGATCATATGACAACATTGCATAATACCAAAGTCCCCTTAAGGCAAGTCATTTCACTCTTTTCACTCTTCACTCATGCAAATGCAGCTCCTGTCTCTTTGAAAGGGGAAACATTAAACCAAAACTGTTCACCAAGCTTACTATTAAATTTCATATTTGAAATCACCAATGAAATCTGACAAGAACAGCCTCATAAATATTGTTCATATTGTCTCAGAACGCTTACGGTGGATTTCCACTGGCAAGTAGGGAGCGAAGCGCAGTGCATTATGGGATTGAAAGCGGTGCGGAGAAAGTGTCATGGTGCGTTTCCACTGGCACGTAGCAAGTGTGGAGCGGAGCAAGTGTTTTCCATTCATTCCTATGGAAGTTAACTGTAAACGCTCATGGTGTGCATTATGGGACTGAAAGCAGAGCGGAGAAAGCGTTGAGAGTGGCTGCAAAAGGGAGTCAATCCCATAGACTCCCCATGTTAAAATGCCCAACTTTGTTTACAGCCTGGTACAAAAAGTGGTTTTGGTCTATATAGCTAATTTTGCCCTTCATGTCAACTGTGAGGGGGGTGAATTTTTTCATAACTCATCTGTTTAATTTATATTAAGCCTTAAAGTTCTGCATAATTAGGGCGTGGCCACTTGAGTGACAGGTGAATTGCCACTGCTGTCACCACCGTCCCGCTAGGCGGGCATGTTTCAGCAACCAGCTCCACCCACATCTCACCTATTTGCCCATTTTCAATTATCCGGGAGTGACGTGCAGTGACGCGATTCCAAGATGGCGACGGCCGACTCCCGCCCACTAAGAGCTTCAAAAATGCTCTTTAGAAACCTACGGGTGACGTCACGGACACTACGTCCATATTTTTTTTTACAGTCTATGGTTTTGACATATGTTTCTGAGTGTTTGCGGAACTGGTGTATTACTGAGCTGAAATCACATATAATTGAAAAAGTCATGCAAAAGTAAGTGCACTTTGCATGCTTTCATTATATGCTAGTGTTTAGTTTGCGAACCACCGTTAAAAGAAGAAGATGAAACGAAAACGCCTTGGGGTGTGTGAAATTTAATGCAAAGCACGCCTTTGTAAACAATGTTTACACCCTGTTTGCATTTCATCTTCGTCTTTTAATGGCGGCTCGCAAACTAAGCACTAGCATATAATGAAAGCATGCAAAGTGCATTTACTTTTGCATGACTTTTTCAAAGACATGTGATCTCAGCTAAGTAATCCACCAGTTCCGCAAACACTCGAAAGCATACGTCAGAATCTACTTTTCACAGCGATTGGTTGACGCCCAGCGTTTTGCGCTCGAGATTTGAATAAAGCGAGCGGAGCAAGCGTTTTCAATTCATTCCTATGGAAGTTGAGCTTAAACGCTCTTGAGGTGCATTATGGGATTGAAAGCGGCACGTTGATAGTGGTTGAGAGCGTCAAAAAGGTTGGGCATTCCTCAACTTTATGCAAATGATGAGTGAAAAAATGCAGAGGGCGACCAATTGCTGGGAGAAGTAGGCAAGGCAAGGTTTTGATGTATGTTTCCGAGTGTTTGTGGTGGATTGGTGGATTACCGAGCTGAAATCACATAACATTGAACAAGTCATGCAAAAGTAAATGCACTTTGCATGCTTTTATTATATGCTATTGCGCCCTAGAAGGCGCCAATAAAGTGTTTAGTTTGCGAACTGCCATTAAAAGTAGAAGATGAAATGCAAACAGGGTGTAAACATTGCTTTCAGAGGCATTCTCTGCCCTTAAATTTACACGCCCAAAAGAAGTGGTATTGTAGCGTTGCCAGTGGCACTGAGCGCAGATTTGACGCTGTAGTGGAACAGCACTGTAATGGTGCTTTTCCACTTTTCGTGTGAACTTTAGGGCAGAGCATGCCTCTATTTACACCCTGTTTGCGTTTCATCTTCTTCTTTTACCAGTGGTTCGCAAACTAAACACTAGCATATAATGAAAGCATGCAAAGTGCATTTACTTTTGCATGACTTTTTCAATTATATGTGATTTCAGCTCAGTAATACACCAGTTCCTCAAACACTCGGAAGCATACGTCAGAATCTACTTTTCACGGCGATTGGTTGACGCCCAGCGTTTTGCGCTCGGAATTTGCATAAAGTTGAGGAATGCCCAACCTTTTTGCTGATCTCAGCCGCTCTCAACGCTTTCTCCGCACCGCTTTCAATCCCAGAATGCAACCTGTGAGCGTTTACGCTCAACTTCCATAGGAATGAATGGAAAACTCTTGCTCCGCTCGCTGTGTGCCAGTGGAAACACACCGTTACTGTTTCTATAGCAACCGGGACTTCTAACGGCAGCTGCAATGACAACTAACTTTACTAATCAATGATTGGCTCTTTTATTAAGAAGGCAGGGCTTTGCGGCCATAATGAGCGATGCATTTTTCTCCATTCAAAACTATAGGAGTGACATGTCTTGGGTATTCTATAGTCTTTGATAATGCATGCTGTGTAATTTGTGTAATTTAGCAATTTCTGAGTGAAAACTGCAATCCTAAGTCATCTTTTTCGTCATTTTTTTGTGAGTTTATCTGAGTTTATCCAAACACTTATCCCAAACGTGCGTACCTTAGTCAAAGGAAGCTCCTGTGTTATTCAGTGTAATTTTTTCCACTTCCACACCTGCAGTGTGCATCAGTGTTGGGGATGTTTTGAAGGAGACTTTATAAAACAAATGGCCGTATGCAACTTCCAAACCCTGTTGCTTTTGTGAGGATTTGGTGGCACTGCAAGTCACTAGTTTTAGGCCATCCAGATGAGCTTCATTTCCATTCATATTACATTATCTACAGTATCCTTTTAAAATATCCCAGCAGTGGGCTATTCTGAAACACCAGTGCACAGACCAGGCCTTTGTCTTTTAATGTAAAACAGGGAAGTGTCGTTAAATAGAATCGAAGAATAGAAGTATGAGAGCGTCAAGCCTGATTAAGAGGCCGACAGGGAAATCGGATAGAAAAGGGTTAGTGATTGTGTGAGAGAGAGAGATAAAGAGAGGCAGTTGGCTGATCCTGACCTAGTTAACCAGTGGGAAAGACACAAAATGCACAATTTCTTGGTCAACAACTTCTCATTTTTAATAGTAATGCTAGATGTTTGTACAGCCCATGATGTTAGTGCTAAATATGTTCATGGACGATTTTAATCCCCTTAAAATATTGTTTTAGGAAAATCTTAGATTATCAGTCTTGATTTAACAACCTCTGCTTCTCTTTAAAATGTAGCTGGAATGTTTTTACCACTAAATGAAAATGTGAGTATTTAACCAGAGAAATCTCTGCATGGGAGCTCTGCTTTGCTCAGTCTGACACAAAAACCTAAATAGTCTCTGAACAGTCACAGGAACAGTTTTGTTTTCAGTGTAAACCTCTCCCTCACAACCTGGCAGCTCAGCCATGGAAAATGGGCACAGTTAGGACTAGACTGAATAGGACAGAGGGAGGAAATTGTACAGGATAATGATCTCTGACCTGTTTAGGGCAACATTAATCTCGCAGATATTACCATTCATTTTGTCTAACTGGCAGCATTTAGGATGCATTTGTTTACACAAGCTTGTTCTTTCATCATGAGGTTCATGAATTTTCCAGTAAATTTCCAGTGATTATCATCATTATTTAAAGAAAGTTTTAATATCGACACAATCTGTGACATACCATCAGTTTCACACATAAAATATACACACATAATATATTATTTGACTAAATAATATACACTCATCCTTCAGTCATGAATGATTAAATGCTTAAAGTCTTTTCTGCTCAACAAGGCTACGGTTATTTGATAAAAAATATAGATTGTGAAATATTATTGCAATTTACAAAGTGGTTTTTTTTTTCTATTTAATATACTTTAAAATAGAATTTATTCCTGTGATGCAAAGCTGAATTTTTCGTCTTCAGTGTCGCATGATCCTTCAGAAATCTTTCTAATATGATGATTTATTATCAATGTTGGAAACAGTTGTGCTGCTTAGTATTTTTTATTTTTACTTTTTATTTATTTATTTTTGGAACCTTTGGAACTCAGCGTGCCGCTTTTATCTTTGGAACTTTTATTCAGGATTCTTTGATGAATAAAACGTTAAAAAAAGAGCATTTATTTAAAATATA
Source organism: Labeo calbasu (assembly GCA_019740295.1). NCBI lineage: Eukaryota > Metazoa > Chordata > Actinopteri > Cypriniformes > Cyprinidae > Labeo > Labeo calbasu. The sequence goes on from JAHKKF010508610.1 coordinate 8,479, forward strand.
AAAATAAGAATAAGAATATTAATAAGAATAAATAAGAATATTTCTATTATGAATAAAAGCTGCTTTTTTTGTCAGTTGGATAAGAAAATAAATGAGTTTTAATTATTTTAGCTTCTGTGGTAAACCTATATTTTTAAATTATATTTTACTGGAAACAAAATGTATTTTTTGGAACCTGTGATAATTTTTCAGGATTCTAAAAGAAGAGCATTTATTTAAAATATAAATCTTTTGTGACAATATACACTACTGTTCAAAATTTTCTACTTTTACTTTTATTCAGAAAGGATGTTAAATTGATACAAAATGATAGAATAGACTTATATTGTTAGAAAAGAAAAAATTTAGCTTCTGTAGAAAACCTGTATTTTTTGTAATTTTTACATTTTACTGGAAATATTTATTTTATTTTATTTTACTTTATTTTACTTTATTTTATTTTATTATTTTATTATTTTATTTTTCCCTGTGTATGCCACACTCATAAATCCAAACAGAGTGTGTCTTATCTTGGATGATCTATTCTGCTGAGAGTGAATCATACTCCCATGATGTGTGTTTAATCAGAGAGCCTCATTATTTATTAATAATGCTGTCAGATTGTACATCTGTACTGTCAGGGGCACAGCAGACAGGAAGAAATAAAAGACTGAGGTCTCTAAAGGCAAATGAAGTGGCATGCAAACTCTGACACCCCTGACTGACAGGAATAGTGTGGTTACTGAACCTAAAGATAAAAAGGAAACAGAGTGTATTAGTTTTGGCTCTAGTGCTTCCATGCTATTTTTGGTGACCAGTTAGCTCCTTTATTTGACTATTTATTTCCTTTTTTCGCTATAACTAATTTGCAAAATAGCGTTAAAATCATGCTTTGAGTCAGTGTGTCGAGATATTCAAACAAAGCCACTGGTGGTAAACACACACTGCATATGGCGGTTGAGTTGAAGAAAGCATTTTAACATAAAAAAGGACAAGTGTTGCTATAGTTGTAGAGCACTATAATCTCTTAACCTCTTAATCACCAGCTGGTCTGCTGACCATACAGACTTGATCTGAAAAAGAACGGCCCATGAACAAAGGACGAGGCTCATGAGTTATGATAATGCTCCGGTAATTGATGCTAACAGGACAGGAGTGGCATCGTGGTAAACACCATTAGGCGTTTGAATGACTTCATCTCTGTAGGGATATTTGTGTGTGTGTGTGTGTTATGTGCACTTAGTGTGTTCCTGTCTTTGGGCGTTGCATGTGTGTAGATGGGTGTTTCTTCAAGTGCAGGCACTTCATGTACTAGAATTGATCTTTTCTTTTCTTTTTTTGTCATATAAAGGCCTCGTTACAGCTGTCTTGGTAATTTTTAAACATCCCTTCATGATGCATTTGTGCTAGTTTTGAAATGCCCTTTATAGTTTTTATTGGCCGAGATTTTCAATTGTAAACTATAAAAATGTCAATTCCATTTTAAAAAAAATGTAAAAATAAAAAACCTTATGAAAAGAAAGTGTGCTTAATTGTATTGAATGTGCTGTAGTGTATTTAAAATAAAATTGTCCTTGCAGATCATATTAATGAAATAATAGGCTGCTTGTTTCTTAACATTTTTAACACTTAAAATGCACTGTGTAATAATTTGTCAAATCAAAAGTATTCAAATCTATGTTAAATCTTCATGTTTTAATAATGTATTGTCATATTTCATCGTTTTGACTAATATACTAAAGCACGTTGTATACTTGATTATAATTTTGTAAACTGTAGTGTGTTGTTTATTACACTAACATAAGTGAAGTTTTAATGCATTAATAAATTTTAAATGTATTGAATTGCAACTTCATGATTACAAAGGTGCAATTACAAGTATATTTAAATACATGACATACGAGTTGTAATAGAAATGATGATAATATTTTACTTAAAACACTTAATGCATTATGAAAGTAGTTTTAATGTATTTATTATGCCTAGTAATGCCTTGTACAATCTCATGAACAACCACAGTTAATATATTATAACATTTATTAATTCATTGTTACACTATGCATTTTAAATTTGTTTATAATTATCTACAACAAGACATAATGTATTACAAGACACATTATTATAATTACAATGCGTTATACACAAAGGCTTTAAATAAAGTGTGATGACAGTGGGGACGAAGTGAAGGAAAATGAGTTGTAAACTGGACATGAGGTTTTACTGAATCAGACTTCAACCTGTGCTAATGTAAAATCAGGGCTTGACATTAACGCTTCGGGACAAGTGGATTTTGTGAAGAGGCAAGTGAAGGACAATTTTACTTGTCCGACAGGACAAGTAACCTGATTAAAACATCATTAACAAACAATAACTTGGGCAGCACCAAAACTTTGGTGAGAAGATTTTGGTTTTATTACTTTTAGTAAACAGTGACTGATAACGGACGGACAGATCAAGGTTGCAACTCTAGAATCACAACTAAAGCTGCGTTCACACCATAGACTGTAAAAAACATGGACGTAGTGTACGTGACATCACTCGTAGGTTTCTGAAGAGCATTTTTGAAGCCTAAAGTGGGCGGGGACGACCGCCGCCATCTTGGCACTGCGTCACCGCACGTCACTCCCGGATAATCAAAAATGGGCAAAAAGGCGGGACGTGGGTGAAGCTGATGTGCCTAGTTGCTGAAACCACGCCCGCCTAACTCGACAGTAGCAGTGTTGCCGTGAGAAAAGCTCAGGAGAAACCAAGGCACAATACAGTATATCAGCAGGGATGGGCGATATGGGCTTAAAAATTTATTAGGATAATTTCTGGTATTTATTGCGATACCGATATCAATGACGATAATTCAGGGAAATCCTGTTTCTTTAGAGAAATAGGGTGTTGTGAGCAGAGTACACATGCAATGTAATGACTGTTTAATTCACTGGAATGTTAATTAAATTGTTTGTACTTTCTGTACTGGAAGCTCCTAAATTCCTTGTGTGTGAAACACAAGGCAATAAAGCTCTTTCTGATTCATAAGCCGGAGGGCGCCCTTGCGCAGAAACTCCACATATGCATTATAGCAGAAGTAATAGTACTGAGGATCCTTCAGGAATCTCTAATCCAGTTATCGCTGTAGCTCAATAAAATGCAGATGACAACTGAAGACAATAAACATACGATTGCTACAATATATGGATTGTCTGTGTTCTTCAAGCAATCTTGGGTATGTTTAATAAGGATTAAGTATATTTATAATGCAATGCTAATCGACATAGCCTTTATAATGGCCTACAGCCATATCACCCTGCAGCCCAAGACTGGTTGCCCACTGAAGCTAAGCAGGGTTGAGCCTGGTCAGTACCTGGATGGGAGACCACCTGAGAAAACTAGGTTGCCGCTGGAAGAGGTGTTAGTGAGGCCAGCAGGGGGTGCTCATCCTGTGGTCTGTGTGGGTCCTAATGCCCCAGTGTAGTGATTGGGACACTATACTGTCAAAAAGAGCACCGTCCTTCGGATGAGACGTTAAACCGAGGTCCTGACTCTCTGTGGTCATTAAAAATCCCAGGATGTCTTTTGAAAAAGAGTAGGGGTGTAACCCCGGCATCCTGGCCAAATTTGCCCATTGGCCTCTGACCATCATGGCCTCCTAATCATGCCCATRTTCTGATTGGCTTCATCACTYGCATCTCCTCTCCACCAATAAGCTGGTGTGTGGTGGGCGTTCTGGCGCAATATGGCTGCCGTCGCATCATCCAGGTGGATGCTGCGCACTGGTGGTGGTTGAGGAGATTCCCCCTT
>JAHKKF010508615.1:0-28520 GCA_019740295.1 Labeo calbasu
GCTTAGTCTGTGTAATCCGGGTCAATACAGTTAGGGTATGTTGAAAAACTCCCATCTCATTTTCTTCTTCAACGTCAAAATTGTTTTACATCACAGTTTTACATTTTTTTTGTAAAGGGCGTTTGGTCTTCTTTCCATGTTCACTTTGTAAACACTGGTTTGGTACTTCTGCAGCGATATAGGACATTTTGAAGTTGGGGAAGAAAACGAGATGGGAGTTTTTTGACATATCCTAACTGTATTGACCATGTTGAACTGTAAAAAAAAAAAAACAGACTTGAACAAGACGAGCATTTGAATTTAAAAAGTGTATAAATTTTCAATTTGTTTCAAAAATGACCAATCATTTTGCTAGACAGGACCCTTCTTCCTCGGCTGGGATCATTTAAAACTGCATTTAAACTACATTTTAGAAGTTCAAACTTGGGGACACCATTGAAGTCCACTATATGGAGAACATTCCTGAAATGTTTTCCTCAAGAAATATAATTTCTTATCGACTGAAGAAAGAAAGACACAAACATCTTGGATGACAAGGTGATAAGTAAGTCATCTGTACATTTTTGTCCTGGAAGTGAACTTCTTCAAAGGGAGTTAAGGTTCCATGGATCAACAGTATAACAAGTGTAATTACAGAAATTCATTACAGATGTAATTACATGCAGGTATTTTTTAAATATAAGTATAATATAAAAACATGCATGTACACAATAAGTGCATTGTATCAAATTATTAATTTAAATGTATGTACATAGTAGTTAAGGCCACCTAATATAAAGTGGAACCATAGGTTTTTATAATACCTGTCAAAATATCAAGTAAAATTTGTGTCTGTATGACTTTTTTATTCTGCAGAAGGCAAAATATATTTTGCGTGTATCAGAGCGTAACATTTTTTGTAACATTTTTCTTAATGTCATTTTGGTGTTTCACAGAATACAGAAACTAATACAGGTTTGAAACAACATAATGGTGAATAAATGATGAGAAAGCTCTTATTTTTCAAACTAGGCCCCTACACTCAATCAACTGTTTTAACAGATTAAGCATCCTTCTTCTCCAGAAAGTTATTTTTAAAGCAAGCCTGAATATGTAACAATGAAATCATACACAGTCAGTGTAAATATCACTGTGGAACACACACACACAGATCTATTTTCAAAGACCAGCTACAACCTCATCAAACAAAGAGCACCATTCCTTCTTGTAAGAACACATAAGAAGCAGACAGACACGCATACACGTCCGTACGCCTCTCCGCCCACCGCATAAGAGACACAGCGTATGTGTTTTAAAAGGTGAAGAGGTCCAGAGGGCCTCGCTGTATCTGATTTTTTGACAAAGAGCAGCACGGCCAGAAATCAATAGCGCCTGTTCGGGGTGAGGCCAGTGAGAGCGTAGGTGCCACTGAGCACGGCCGAACACTCGCTGGCCTCTCTCTCCAACCCAGTTGAACCCAAACAAGCAAAGAATGGACTGACAACGCTTTTGACACTAGCCGTTTATTAGGCGCTTCGCGCTGCTAAAGCCAATGTAGCCCCCGCTAGCCTGCTGGCATTGTTGACGAGGTGACCATAGCAGAGCTGGGGACGTTTCACACGACGCTCCATTTGTCAGGGTCAGCGTCAGGAAAATTAGTGTTTATTCTTGTCAAAAAAAAAAAGCATGTGATGAATTGGTTTATTTATATGCTAAGGGATTTTTGGATACCGCCGCTCACGCTCACTCGCGCTCACCTACAAAAGCAATAATTTCACCCTGGGTTGGTTCGAGGAGCTTAACGTTGCATACGTGAACAGCAGAGAAGCATGTAAACACGGCCGGTGACAGCAGACATAAGAGGCCGGGGTGGAGACATTAACCTTGAGGGTAATTCAGACAGAGACTATTACTGAAGCTGACATTTTTCACACGAGAAACAAACTTATTCACAAAACAATATCAGCGATATAAATACTGTTTGGAGCAGCTAATTAATATATTTCCATTTTTAAGCAAGTAATTTAGTTTGTAGTATATATCATTATAAGTGTGAACTGAAGGCGACTGAAGTGTTAGGCTTTGTGGGAAAATCGTTCTTTAATAATTTACACTTTCTCTGCGTGATTTATTTCAGAAAGAAATAGATTTAATTGTAAATACTTTTCTCTTTTTAGTTTTGTGAGCAATCAAAACAAAATCGGTCTAACACCCAAAGTCATTCGGGAACGCAATTATAATCTAACTATAAACATATTTTTAGTCTTTCGGCAGATCTTTTCGGAGCCTCGCAATTGTGCTCCCATCACGCTCCTCCAAAAGCTGAGGTGCAAAAGTGATTTCTGACAATCAGTCTATTCACTCCTCTGCAAAACCTGAAAGAGTCATTACTATTAAACATAATAATGGCTTTTAAATAGTCACGTTGTGCTTCGAAGCGGTGAATAATTTAAGGTTGTCATTGTGCGTGCCCGCTGCCCCGGCCCTGTTTAGCGTGGAGATGCCTGGTCAGGTAAAGCCGTACCTGAGACAACAGTCAGCAGACTGCCACATTTGCTTGAATTATTTATTTATTTCCCCCCTCCCCATCACGTTTATTTCGAGCGGCGTTAATTATGCTCGCGCAAGCTGTTAAGCTGTCGTCTGCCGATTAACAGAGTCAAGCGCAGACCCACTGCTGCCACCAGTGCGCAGCAAATGGGACAAGGAGGAGGAGGGGGAAGTAACAGAAAGATCAGTTTTGTGACAGCATTTGTTAACTCAAACAGAGGGCCATAAAAAGTATGCAGTCTTTTAAAGGCAACGCAAGCAAACAATTTCAAGCACGCTTCATTTGCTGAACGTCCCTGCTAATTAAAGACGCAGTTGCACAATGCAGCAGTGCATTAAAAGTTAAAACAAATTGCTCATCTTGGCAACGTAATTTGACTTGAGTCCACGGCTTCCAGCAGTTTCCATTTTCGCAGTCACTGCACTTGGGCTGCACATGGTTTGAAGTTGCTTGCATATGATGTTCATGCTCAAACGACACTCAAGAGGATAAGACAAACAACAGTATGTTTCACGTTTCAGATTTATTTCAGTAATATATGGCCCCTCGGCCCAAAGTTCCACAAAATCATCTTGACATGGCAGATAGTCTTTTCTTCATTCCGTGATATATATACAATGCCAATCTAAATGCATACCCCAAATCACTAACACTTGACACCTCACTATAAACATCACCAACAAGAACCAGATCACTTAAATATTTCTTACGCAGATCCACTTACGAAGAGCGATCATACAAAAACTGCTTCTCATCTTCTATCACAGAAATATTTGATGTTAGCTTGCAATAACTAAAGATTCTCTCTGCCACTGGTGTATTACTCCATCTGCCTCTTTCTATAGCTAGATGATGACTTGAGCATCTAAAAAGGAACAATGATCGTACCGTTTGCATGTTATACACATGTATGTAACTTCTTATTTTCCAAACTGATGCGTACCATGCCTCGTGCTTTTTCTTTTAATCGTTGGTTATGAATAGCTGTAAAATGTTCTTAAATCGCCAACACTTTGAGCCTCCCAAACACTAGAAGAACCGTCAAAATACTGCAAAACTCTAGTACTAAGTAACCCGTGTTTTTCTACACAGTTCATCTAATTGAAAAAGCATATTATAACATTTTCTTGGATAACGATAGTTAGACATAGAGACTAATTTTATACAATTACATTCCACTGTTCAGTATGTAACAGTAATGTAACAGTAACAGTATGTTATATATGCAATAGTAAAATGGCACACCTGATCAGATGTTTGTTTTTGTAGCATCAAAAGAGAATTTCAAATTTATTAGCTTATTCAGTAACCCAAAAATGTAATTTATTTTCATGTAACATCAATTTTAAGTAAAAAAAATCATCAGAATTTCCTTTTTGGGTTATTTAATATTAAAATATTTAATATTTTATATGTTTATACCTGGTGCTGTTCTTTTTTAAAATGTTTTTTCTTTCTCTTATAATTGATCCAACGCAATCTCACAGGAAATTCGTACATATTTGAAGAAGTGGCTGATTTGTACAAATTCATACATCCTCACTCGTGCGATTTTGTACGATTTCTGTGATGTTAAGTTCAGGGGCGTGGTTAGGTGTGGTACAAATTCATATGAATTTGACATCTTATAAAATACTTTTTTTTTCTTACAAATTGTATGAATTCATACGAGTGAGGTCGTACAAATTTGTATGACTTAGTCATCGTGTCAACTATGTACAAATTGTTGTAAGATTGGGTTGATTAATCCAATAATACCAGGAAAGTATAAAACACATCTTGTACATATGTACATTGTAAATTAATTTGTTTTTATATATCCAAAACAATTATATACAGAATACACTGCTGTTTAAAAAGTTTGGGGGTCAGTTAAAATTTCTAAAATGTTTTTGAAAGCTCACCAAGGCTGCATTGAGATTAAAAAAAAACAAAACAAAAAAAAACCTGTAATATTGTATAATATTATTGCAATTTTTCTTATTTAGTAAGCAAGCTAATCATGTGATATTAAATATAGATATTATAAATGTCTTTACTGTTACTTTTGATCAATGTAATGTGTACTTGCTGAACAAAAGTATGATTTTTTTAAAAAAGAAAAAACTAAAAATAGTGTATACACAAATAACTATACAATTTATATTTTGAAAGTATAGCTTTATATGTAATGCATGTATATAATATACATATATAAATAAAATGTAATCCACTTCCTGTGTTTCCCATACCCTTCCTAAACAGAGCATTGTGAGAAATGGTTAGGATATTTATATTTTTTACTAATACATATCTTACAGTAATATAAAAATACACAGTTTGTGTATTTAAAAAAAAAAGAAAAACATTGTCAGTGGCATTATGATGTTATGCTGTTATACTCTGATGCCGTTTTACAGTTATGGCATCGTGGTTTGTTATGCATCAATAAATCCATTTTGGGTTGTATTAACGTCTGAAACTGTCTTTCAGATACCTTTTGGTTGTCTGCGTATTCATGTCTGTTTCTTTTGAGGCCAGGACCATTGTCAGGATCTCTCAAATCAGTCTCTGATGATTCTACAAATGACATGACTTTTCACTGGTCACTTGGATTCGTTCCAAACATCTGTCACGTACGCGTTCTCCTCGGAGTGAGCCGAGTTGCCGAGACAAAGACGTGGTCATGCAAGTTCAGTGACTCTCAACACTGAAAGCACTTTCTGTTGCCACTTTGTAGCATCACATTATCCTAATGAGAATACGACTGGAAGGAAAGTGACACAAAATGGCCATGGATGAGCTGCATGTCAAAATTCCTTTACTTTGGGTTTTTTTTCCCTTTCCTTTTTTTTGTTTGCAAATGTAGGCAAAGAGATTATGGTGAGAGAGCAGAGGATGGAGTCATCGTTTGTATGCCGCAGGCTCATGGCCAGCACTGAAACCCTCCTGTCCGTACTGATGTCTCAGCTTCCTGCTCAAAAAGCATCTGAGTGAAAGCAGCAGAAACAGACAAATGCCTTCACGCTTGATACAGCTGAAAGCGTCTTGTTCTTTCACTATCCTCTCTCTAAACCTTGGACAAACTGTTTTGTGTGATGGGTCAGAATCACAATCTGGCATCATTAACTCGTGACAGAAATCCTACTGTGCGTAACATTGAACTGAGAGACTGGCATTTATGATCCCCGGATGCATCAATCAGCTCACCACATCCAGGGAGTGATAAATGCAATCATGCAAAATTCCTCCTAAATCAATGTAGTCGTATCACTGACAAAACACAACCCGTGTCATGGAGAGACACAGTAGGGAATGTTTGTGTCCTTTGTAATTCCTCGTCCCTTTTTGTCCCAGCAGCGTCATGTGCCGCACCCCATCCCGACACCATCCACAGCTCAGCAATCTCAGTAAAAAGGATGAAGGTTTAGAAGGAGAAAGTTTATGTGGCACATCGGCCTGATTAAATGCCCACAGATCTGAATGTAATGGGCTCCTTTTACTTCATTTTGCCAGAGATTTATGAGTGTGACTGGAAATGAGTGGCAGGGTGTTAAAACGGTCAAACATTGAAGGAGAGAAACTCCCCCTTGTTCCTGTGCTGGGCAGCGGTACTTTAGTTTAGTGAGAGTAAGCAAGACTATGGGCAGGATATGTTACTGCCATTACTTCAGTCTTCGGTTTCACATGACCCTTCAGAAATCGTTCTAATATGCTGATTTGGTGCTCAAGAAACATTTCATATTATCATTGTTGATAACAGTTGCTGCTTAATATTTTTTGGTGAAATCTGTGCAACCAAACATTTATGGCCTTCTTCCACATAACACAAAAGGTGAGATTCTGTCATAATGCAAATACAATAAACCTGAAGATTTTAAGCTCCAAACTGGACACAAAACCACTATAAATGTGGTTAATTTCACTCCAGCATTAAATTTCAGGTCTTTTGAAGCCATGCAAGCCATATCAGCTTTTTTTGTGTGAGAAGCAGAGTAAAGCTTTAAAAGAATAGTTCCCCCAAAAATGAAAATTCTGTCATTAATTACTCATGTTGTTCCAAAACCGTAAGACCTTCGTTTATCTTCGGAACAAAAATGAAGACATTTGTGATTAAATCCGAGAGCTTTCAGACCCTGCACAGGTCAACGTAACTGACACATTTAAGGCCCAGAAAGGTAGTAAGGACATCATTAAAATAGTCCATGTGACATCAAGGGTTTAACCTTAATTTTATGAAGCTACAAGAATACTTTTTGTGAGCAAAGAACTCTCGTCGTAGCTTTCGTAGCTTCATAACACTGCGGTTCAACCACTGATGTCACATGGACTATTTTATCGATGTCCTTACTACCTTTCTGGGCCTTAAATGTGTCAGTTACGTTGACCTGTGCAGGGTCTGAAAGCTCTCGGATTTCATCAAAAATATCTTAATTTGTGTTCTGAAGATAAATGAAGGTCTTACAGGTTTGGAACGACATGAGGGTGAGTAATTAATGACAGAATTTTGAACTAACTCTTTAAATTGTATTCACGCTTATAATCTTTCCCTCTAGTGAGCTGACAATCACTGTAATCTATAATCACTGAGTTGATCTGGATCTACCAAGTCAAAATGAATGATACAGACTGGTTTTGTGAATCAAGTCATTTGATTTATTGAAACGGTTAGATTTAAAATAATGATTTGAAAGTCAATTATGTAACCGCATAAGTGGTGTGTACACTATTAGACAGGGAGGTGACATTGCAGTCAAACAGGAATGTGCTAAAAGATACTTTGGATACTTAATCATCAAAAATATTATATATATACTAAAGCAACACTCCTTTTTTGAAAATAGGCTCATTTTCCAACTCCCCTAGAGTTAAACATTTGAGTTTTACCGTTTTCGAATCCATTCAGCTGATCTTGGGGTCTGGCAGTTGCACTTTAGCATAGCTTAGCATAGATCATTGAATCCGATTAGACTGCAAGCATCTCGCTCAAAAATGACCAAAGATTTTCGATATTTTTCCTATTTAAAACTTGACACTTCTGTAGTTACATCGTGTACAAAGACGGACGAAAAATGAAAAGTTGCAATTTTGTAGGTCGATATGGCTAAGAACTATACTCTCATTTCGGCGTAATAATCAAGGAACTTTGCTGCCGTACCAGGGGTGCAGCAGGCGCAATGAGTACTACGCCGGAATGAGAGTATAGTTCCTAGCCATATCATCCTAGAAAACCTCAACTTTAAATTTTTCGTCAGTCTTAGTACATGATGTAACTACAGAATGTTTGAGTCAAGTTTTAAATAGGAAAAATATTGTCATTATATATGGTTATTTTTGAGCGAGATGCTATCGGTCTAATCAGATTCAGTGATTTATGCTAAGCTAAGCTATGCTTTCTCTGCAAGCATGTGAAAAAATGAGCCGCTCAGATTTCATCTCCCCTCTCCTGTGTGTTTTTAACATAAACATTTGTGTATTTGACAGTTTAAGCACAATAAGACATGCAAGAGAACTTAGTTTAGTACTCACGTGCCGTGCGACAGCCGCTTTCTGTGCGTGTGCTTCGGATATGTGCGCTCAGAAAACCGTATATCAGAAGTTTAAACTAATATGGTTTAAAATGTATGATTTCAGTGTGATAGCCATGATAATCAAAACCAAACAGATGATTTTTAGCAGAGTATCTGAGATAGGAGCTGTAAAGACACAACTTTGTTCTGGAAAAGAGGGCGAGGAGCAGCAGCTCATTTGCATTTAAAGAGACATGCACGAAAACAACGTGTTTCTGCTTCCACTCAAATTAGGCATTTTCAAAATAATATAATAAATGATCTGTGAGGTATTTTAAGCTGAAACTTCACAGACACATTCTGGGGAAACCTGAGACTTATACATTGTAAAAAGTGGCCTTGATGTAAGAGTGAAAGTGACAGCTTATCATACTTTTATTGTCTTTTTTAAAGTTTGAAATCATCATCCCCCTTTCATTGCAAGTGCTATTGTACAGAAACACAGCACGTCATACAGGTTTGGAACAACATGAGCATGAGTAAATGATGACAGACTGATCGTTTTTGGGTGAAATATTCCTTAAAATATGCACACACACAGTGCTGCATCTTCGTCGTGACTCCCTGTGTATGATATCAGCCTTGCAAATGTGATGTGAAGCCCATGCACACTTGAGACTGATGCGCAGTGCCAGTCAACAGTGTGGGGACAGCACATCTAAACACGGCTGTCATCCCGAAGTGCGGAGACACGTCCCTCTATCTTGCTTTGCCCGGCGAACGCGGTGCCGCTGATAACATTAGCACATCATTCCAGTAATGTGCCCTAATCTTCAAAAAACATGCCCCCGCCAGGCTAACCACAGGCCTCCAAAAAGATATGCCGAAGCAGTCAATTATTCATCAATACCCCATTTATTAAGCCTTTAATGTCATTTATATCGCCCTTTATAAGTGCTGCCTCATGTATAATGAAGCACACACAGACTCTGCACATAATTTATCATGTTTATGGTGTGCTGAATATATTATTCATCACGACGAACCAATCATTAAGAGTCACTGCGTCACATTAGCGTCAACAGAAGATGGACGCAACGTGAACCATGTGTGAAAGAGCAGGGGGACGTGGGCAGCGTGGACGAGATGGGATGGGAATGACCATGGAAGTAGAGCTAGCGCCAGCGGCTAATGCGTCGAGAGAGGCTAATGCAGTGATCGGATGTAGGACTTGCGTTGCGCGCATCCCTCCCTCTTAGCGTGTCAACCGGAATCAACAATGAATCTCTGTGTTTGGACGACTCTGCGTCTTCTGTCTACTTGACTAAAAGGCCAAAGATGCCACGTTCCATCTGTAAGACAAGATGAGGAGTGTGGAAGTGTATGAGATCAGAGCTAAATAAGTTATTTTTTTAGCAATATATAAGGTTGGACGCATTTTATTGTCATGTCTTGCCTTTGTCTCGTATTTCTGCTGTGCGCCGTCCACCTCATTTCATCTTCTGTCTCTCCTCTGTCCCGGTGACCAGCTCACTTTTACAATGCTCAGTTTGGTTTCAATTATTCATATGGCAGGAGGGACCATTCAGCCTGGCCTTTTGGTGAAATGCCACAAAGACATTAACCTATATATCTCCATGATGAGAAGTGGGGACCTAAAATAATGGAGAAAAGAATCCATTCTAAAACCAAATGTTACCTTTGCATGTGAATGGAAGATGGCAGATTTGTGAATTATGGGTGGATTTGCAACAGTTGCTCTCTTAGTGCAATCGATAGATTGTAGGCAAAATGTTGAAGTCGGGTCAGGTCAGGCCTCGCTGTCTACACATGTTGGTCTCTACACTTCTGTAGCAGGTGAAAAGTACTGATGCATGTTTAAAACAAGACAGGCTTATGTCTAAAAACTGTTTGCATCATCAACAATGAATTAAAAGCGTGTTCAAATTGCAGTGAACTGCGGCACGCTGCTTTGGAGTAATTGAACAACACCTATGCAGATGTTATCACGCTATTCTTTCTCTCCGGGTGCAACTACAAGATATTCTGTTTTGCTCAGCAGGAATCTATATTCATTGGTGATAAGAGCACACACATTTGTCATTTCAGGGCCGGTGTGTAATAAGCAAACGAGGAGGATTGCACCAAGGTAAAGCAGCCTTTTGTGCTTCTGCCCACAGATATTTGGTACTGGTTGTGCATAGACAAGAGCGTACGCTCTTGTCAAGGCTATTGTGGCAGGTGACACGCAGTTTGCTTCATGTGCCATTGCTGAGAATAGAATCTTTTAATAAAACACTGTAAGCTCTGCAAGAAAACAACCCTCTAGGACTGGCGTTTCCAATTTTTGATATAAACACATTTTCATAAAATATTGTTGTTCTTGTTATAGGCCTAGTAGTAGTGGTAGTAACAACAACAACAACAACAACAACAACAACAACAACAATAATAATAATAATAATAATAACAAACAGAATTCATTCATTCATTTGTTTATACAGAAGTCTCTAATGGTAACCAAGGCTGCATTTATTTAAGAAAATAAATAAATAAATAAATAAACGGTAGTAACAATAATACTGTGAAATATTATTACAATTGAAATACTTGTTCTTAAATATAATTTATTTTAAAATCCTTTTATGACAGCTACATTTTCAGCAAAGCAGCCATTAGTCGCCAGTGTCACATTATTCTTTACAAATCATTGTAATATGTTGATTTTGTGCTCAAGAAACATGAAAATGGTTGTGTTGCCTAATAATGTTGTGGCAACAATTATTTATTATTTTATTTTATTTTATTTTATTTTATTTTATTTTATTTTATTTTATTTTATTTTATTTTATTTTATTTTATTTTATTTTATTTTTATTCCCTCTCTCCAGGAGTAATAAATAGAATTTATTTGGTAAAATTATTTGGTATTTGGTAAAATCCTTATTGAATCAAAGTATTATTTTCTTTTCACAAAAAAGTCACATGATCTCTCAGAAATTATTCTAATATGTTGATTTAGTGCTCAGAAACATTTTTTATTAATATAAGCACTGAAAATGGGTGTTGCATAGTAATGTTCTGTCAAAAATTATTTATTTTATTTTATTTTATTTTATTTTATTTTATTTTATTTTATTTTATTTTATTTTATTTTATTATTCCCTCTCTCCAGGATTAATAAATAGAATTTATTTGGTAAAATTATTTGGTATTTGGTAAAAATCCTTATTGACTCAAAGTATTATTTTCTGTCTGTCTCTCCGAAATTATTCTAATATGTTGATTTAGTGCTCAAGAAACTTTTTTTATTAGTATAAATACTGAAAATGGTTGTGTCGCATGGATTATTTTATTTTATTTTATTTTATTTTATTTTATTTTATTTTATTTTATTTTATTTTATTTTATTATTTTACCCTCTCGAGGATTCCTTGATTAATTTAATTTATTTGAATAAGACAAATGTAAAATTCTTTACTCAATTTAATGCACCCTTACTGAATGAAAGTATTGTTTTCTTACTGACACTACTTTTGAACAATAGTGTATTATTACATTTAAGAGTATTTTTATTACTATGGAATAATATCTATGGAACAAATGATTAGCGCATGTCATTTAGATTTGCCAGTTGCGTTATCTTCTACGTACAGTATTGTAGGTGGTGAACTTGTTGACTTGTGCACAGTTGTCCTCATGTAAATAAAATAATAATAAAAATGTAATTAAATTAATAAAAAATGAAATAAAAAAATAGTAATAATTCCAAACGGTGGTTCAGTTCTGTTTGATAATTGTTTTCTCTGTCTCCTGAACACCAAAGACGTAACCCTACTTTGAGAAACAACACATGTGATGTTTTTAAGTAATCTTCCCCTCTTGTTTTGTTCTGCTCTTTTTCATTCATATCACAAAGGAGAGAAAATAGGAAGACCTTGAGAGAGATCTCTGCCCTCCCTAAACGATAAAAAGGAAACGTAAGGAAGCAAAAGAGAGAGAGAGAGTCAGCATCAGTAGCAGCCTCTTCAGATAACACTGTTTAAACAATACACTCCTATTGCCCAGAGCTATTGTCAAACACATAGCGTCTGAAAAACTTTCTATTATGGCTATTGATCTTCTCTTTCCATCTCTTCTTCCTTCTTTCTAAGATTAACAGCAGGTCATTTGAGTGGCAACCCGGTATCTGCGAGCGGAGGAATATTATTAGGTGTTTAACAAAGCCGTTCAAATGACTCCCTGAGCGACCGGGGTTCAGCGCGAAATGAAAGAATATGTCACGGAGGAAGAGAATGAAAGAGAGATCAGAATAAAAAGCATTAGGTGCGAAACATGTAGGATGTCAATTTGAGAGGGATTTCAAAGTGGGAATCGACAATTAAAAAGTGCTCCGCTGATAGCTAAATTGCCCATATATCATCGGGATTACCACTGTGTTTGATTAGCTTTAGCGTGTTGCTTTGAAGATCCTCTTCCTCATTATTGTACCATAATCGTAATGCACTCCTCCAGCTCTACCTGAATCATTTAGAGGGTTGAATATTTCCATTATATACAATAAATGCAGCGTCTGTTGAAAATAGCTGGATATTTTGTGTGCACACTCTCTCTCTTTCCCCCTCTCTTTAGCTGTCGTCTTTTACTGATATAGTGGTGAATATATCCAGCAAGTGTTTTGCCATTTACTTTCAAGTTGGATATTCACACTCTGAGATCCGCAACGCTTCTCACTGCGACGCGGCCCATCACTCGCGACATCTTGTCTCATTAGGGAGATGGTGGATTTCATCGTGCGCTGGCGTGTGAGCCGAGCGAGAGAGCAGGCAATGAGAGCAGGAAAGAGTTACAGACATTGCTAAATGCCACCGTGCACTTGTTATTTGACAGACTTGATATTTTGGGCATGATCCACTTCCTGCTGAAAAGTGGGCCTGTGAGCGTCCTTATTTGTGTGCATGTGTGTGTACACACCGCTTACGCTGTTGAAACGGGCCCTTTTTTGCTCGTCTCCCGTCTCTCCCTCCTGAGTGTCAGTTTATCAGTGTATCGCTTACGTCCCTTAATTCAAAGGGCACTGTGCATTGTAACCCGTCGGGCAGCCGTGTCATTGAGACAGACACGTGTCGGAGGGGGGCCCGAGCCGCGTTTATCCTGGGGACCTGTCCATCTCCCTTCCCGAGTAAAACGGTCGGCGAGGAGCGAGCCTTATCAGTCCAACCTTGGCTAGTGAATTAGCAGACCCTTGAGTGATAAGGCCGAGAAACCATTGAGGGTGCGCGGGGGGATTTGCCGGTGACGGCGAGCCAGCCAGGGTCTTGTCGGCTGTCAGTCACTCTCGCGCCGGCCTGTGGCAGTCTCTATTTATTCCGCCGGGCAGTCGGTGGACTCCTGCCGTCTGAATAGCCTCGCTTGCTTTGTGAATGAAAAATGCGCGCCGCCAGAGGAGCGAGCGGGAGGGAAGACGGATATTTTGTGGGAAAATGATAAAAATAAACATCCTTTCAGACTCCAATTTTGAGATAACAACCCCACCTACCCCCTGTCCGAGTGTATTATTCCTCCCAAGTCGGCGTATATGAGCGCTCCATTAGCACTGTCTCGAAGGGGGAGAGCGTCGGGACGCAGGTGAGCGGGCCGGCGCTTGTGTTGGGCCCCCATCACATTCCATTTCCCAAATTTTTCTGTTTTCATCAGCCGACGGGAATTTCACATTTCCCCCCGTTGTGTGTTCTCACGCTGCTCCGGC
This sequence comes from Labeo calbasu, assembly GCA_019740295.1. NCBI lineage: Eukaryota > Metazoa > Chordata > Actinopteri > Cypriniformes > Cyprinidae > Labeo > Labeo calbasu. The sequence goes on from JAHKKF010508615.1 coordinate 13,769, forward strand.
ACAATCAGATTGGATTTCCCATTTCAGATGGGCGCGGAGGAGAGTCGGGTTTGATTGTGCAAGACAGGGATGAATTCTTCAGCAGAAATCGGACCTGTCGGGACTTGTGATGCATGCCCGTCACCTCGCGATGACATGATCTAATGTGAGATGATATTGAACAACTCTAGTTTGGCACTTAAGCGATGGAGGGGGTTTCAGGGCTGACAGCAGCCACTTTATTGCTTTAATCCCAAGGTCTTTTAACCCTGTTTGACGCAAATTGAGGTTGGCTTTTGTAGAGAGGGGGAAAAAATATCCACATTGGCTTCCCATCTCCGTTCCTCTTCACCTAAAACTACTTTGAACAATTTATGCCGGCGTGTCAGCTTCATGTTTTGACTGACAAGTTGAGCCAGGGAGAGGGAGGGAGAACGAGAGGGAGAACGAGAGCAAGCGAGCGAGGTCTATTTTGTATTTTGCGGTGGAGAAAAAAAAAAAATGAAGGCCAACATGAAAAAGATGGCCTTGTCTGTTGAAATTAAAGGCTAGTGTTGCTCATTTAAATGATATTAAATGCAGTGTCCGCCAACGAATGGCTAACACGGTGTGATAAAAATAGATAAGAGACAACACTGTAATTACACAAAAAAGGCTCCAGTGGAAATCAAATTAGAGAGCATTATATCAGCTGTCGATTGTGATATCAATAAAAGCTTCTTCTGTTTTGAGAGGTTAGGTTGCTGCAGTGCGCCTTTAATTAATTACATTGAACATTCATTATTTTGGAGACAGCCTTTGTTAAAACTGCAGGGATTAAGATAAATTGTGTTTACTAGCCACTAAGAAGGAAAAAAAAAGGGTTTATGAGTGGTTAACCTGACTTGATAGTGTATTGGTAGAGATAGGTAGAGCTGTACAGGGCTAACAGGGCTATATGGGAGTAACTACAGGCGATGATTCTTCAAGAGGCGAATTGAGGGAAGCACCGATCTCACGTTTTGTGGAATTAGTGTTAATTAAGGAATTCCTACAATGCATCTTAAAGACATATTTGCACAGTGAACATATGGGTCAGTGACAAATCTTATTTGATCAATAAATCAATAAATTCATAAATCATTTATTTAAAATTAAATTAAAATGAAAAGTATTTATTTACACTTCAAAACTATATTGTGTCTGTAAATTATTAGAAATGCACTCCTTGTCATTTCATATGGTCATTACATAAGATAAAACACTATTTCATGCTATGTAATAGTACATATATACATATTTCTCTTGTGTATATATACAGTTGAGGTCAAAAGTTTACAGAATCTGCAAAATGTTCATTATTTTACCAAAATAAGAGAGATTATATGAAATGCATGGTTTTTTTTTTTTTATTACTGACCTGTATGAGATATTTCACATAGAAGACATTTACGTATAGTTCACAAGAGAAAATAATAGCCAAATTTATTAAAATCACCCTATTCAAAAGTTTACGTACTCTTGATTTTTCCACAACTGTGTTTTTTGTTAATTTTTTTTTTTGTTCTGTTTTTGTTTAGTGGTAGTTGTTCTTGAGTCTTGTGTTTTTCCTAAACAGTTAAACTGCCTGCTCTTCTTCAGAAAAATCCTTCAGGTCCCATTTTTTTGTGTATTTGTGTATTTTTTGTGTATTTGAACCCTTTCCAACAATGACTGTAAAGTTTTGAGATCCATCTTTTCACACTGAGGACAACTGAGGGACTCATATGCAACTATTACAGAAGCTTCAAACGTTCAGTGATACTTCAGAAGGAAACACAATGCATTAAGAGAAAAGGGGCTGAAAACTTTTTGAATTTGAAGATCAGGGTAAAGTTAATTTATTTTGTCTTCTGGGAAACATTAAAGTATCTCCTGTAGCCTCTGAAAGGCAGTACCTTTCAATTTAAAAAAAATATAATATTTACGAAAAATGCGAAAAAATAAAAAAGTTTACACCCCTGGCTCCTAACGCATCGTTTTTCCCTTCTGGAGCATCGGTGAGCATTTGAAACTTCTGTAATAGTTGCATATGAGTCCGTCAGTTGTCCTCAATGTGAAAAGATGGATCTCAAAATCATACAGTCATTGTTGGAAAGGGTTCAAGACAAAAATGCTGAAAAACCAAAGAATTTGTGGGACCGGAAGGATTTTTCTGAAGAACAGCAGGCAGTTGAACTGTCTTAACTGTTAATTAGAAATGTACTCTTTGTAATAGAAGTGGCATATCCAATAATTGTATATACAAAATGCAATTGTAATGTATTTTTGAATAAATTAATAGATGGGACAAGGAAATTATTGTTGGAAAGTTGGAAGAAAGAAAGAAAGAAAGAAAGAAAGAAAGAAAGAAAGAAAGAAAGAAAGAAAGAAAGAAAGCTTGTGTTTGACAGGCCTTTCTCATCCTAAACCAAATAAAAAAAATAATATTAATAATAAAATAAATAAAAAAATAAATAAAAAATGAAAAGAGCTCGTGTTTGACAGGCCTTTCTCATCCTAAACCCCTTCAACTCTCATTCATTTTTATTGACCATCTTCAAGAAGGCCTCTTTGAAAATAAAGCAATATTTCTGACAGGCTGAGTAAGCTTTAACATCTCCAGTTTTCTCTGTAGAGGAGGCTCTCTAAAGCATCTTGCTGCTGTGTTTTTCATTCGCAATTTGTACGTCTTAAGTGTTTTTGATTCACTACTAGATACTAGTACTCCTTCAGAGCATTAAGTTCTTTTGATAAATGTACAAATGTGTGCATGAGTCAAGAATGAGTGGATTATTATTTGTTTTACTGACATTTGACTGAGAAGCTCCAAAAGTGCACCTCGGCATGATTGTCCATCAGCGCTTCCCTCCATAACCTTTCATAAATGCCCTCGCTCAGACAGAGACAATACTTTGAGCCCCATAGGAGTTGTGGATCTTTCTCTCCTTCAGGCCTGCCCTCAGGCACTGTAGAGAGGGAGGGCACAGTGGCTGGGACAAGCCGGACTTAAGACCTCTCTGTTAAGAGCCCTAGATAGATCTAGGTCAGCTTTGTCTGAGGAACTGCCAGGGCCTATCAGGGGCTTTTGATGCACTGATCCTTGACTCTGCACTCAACACTCACACATATATTTGTACGTTTACCAAAGGGACTTGAAGTTGTGTGTTCTGAAGGGGTATAGCAGGGGAAGTAACCCAGATCAAATACGGTCAAAAACATTTAAAGACGTACAAACTGCGCATGAAAAGCACAGCAGCAAGATGCTTCAGAGCGTCTCCTCCAAAGAGAAAACTGGTGATGTTTAAGCTTGCTCAACCTGTCAGTAGTAGTGCTTTATTTTCAAAGAGGCCTTCTTGCAGATGGCCAATAAAAATGAATGATAGTTGAGGGAGTTTAAGATGGGAAAGGCCTGTCAAACACAAGATTTTTTTTAGGGGTGGTCCACCTGTGAATTAGATCAGTGCAGCATGAATGCTGCAACAGCACACTAGTACTGCAAGAATTGCATTAGTGTTTATTGTTTTGTTTTTTTAAGGAATATTCCGGGTTCAGTGTAAGTTCAGGAAAATTTGTTCAGTAGATTTGAGTAAATTGTCAATCGCCCACACAAATGATTTTAGCTTGTGCCTTTATTATAATTTATAATGGAAGTAAATAGGGAGAACTTAAAAGCAGCCTTTAAATCATAGTTTCTAAAAGTACTTACATCTATTTTTCTGTTAAAACTTGTGCAGTGTTGCCAAGTCTGTGGTTTTCCCGCGGAATTGGGCTACTTTAACACTGTTGCCATGGGTTGTTTTTAAGTCTGCGGGTTTGAAGCGACCGCAAAAACATGAATTTTACCAGAGGAGCCCCACTAAAAAACGTGTATTTTACCCCGTGGAACACGATTTTTAACGGAGTACTCCCATTTTGTTGTGAAAACCTGGCAACCCTGAACTTGTTTTTAATTTGAGCTGTATAGTTGTTTTCATAATTTTTTCATAGTTGTTTTAGCTGTTGGTTGGCAAGTTTAAAACATGAAACTGGCGATAACATCATCACACAGAAAACCTTGGTAAGGGAATTTTTTCACACTAAAATTGTTAATGCACATATTTACCTGTTGGATGTACATTTGAAACAGTGAATATTTTAACTTTTTTAGATTGGTTTCATTTAGGGCTGCACAATAATTCATATTTTAATAATTATCACTATTTCTGCTTCCCTCAATTTATTAAGCATAATTACCTTCTGGTTATTTATCCTGAAAATGATTCATTTTGATTTGGCATTTATATAATCCTGCATTGGTATCAAGCCTCCACAAGTTTTCATGTTTGTGGTTGCCTGATGTCAAGAGTGTAAATCCTCAATCAGAGCTTTTCGGTTATATTGATACATTTTGGTTTACTTAACTTTACCAACCTGGCAACCACGTGCACACACTCTCTCTACATTACAGAAAAAAGTATACTAATGAGCTGAAAACACCGGCAAATATGTAATCTGGAGTTCAGCGATCTCTACTGAGATATTCTGCTCAAATAAAAGTTTAATACAGCCAAGCTGTTTTCTTTCACAAAGTCTTTTGCACAGTTTTCTCCGGATAAATCTGCGAGCAAACATGCGAGTTGACTTGTGCTTATGTAAAAGTGCAATAATTCTGATGAAAATAAATAAATAAACAAATAAATGCAATTATCATTATTTATTAATCCAATAATTAATTCATCATTAAAAAATCATTATATTTTTGAGCTAAATAATCATTAACTGTTTAATCATTATCGTGCCGTCCTATTTCCATTCACTTTCATTGTAAGTGTCCCACCTAATTTTATTTATTTATTAATTTTTTCTTTAGAAAATGAGAGACAAGTCAAAGTTATTTTGTGCTGCTTATAAGTGCTGCTTATAATAATACAAATAATAAAATTCACTCTTTTTACTTAATCTTGAGACATATTCACACGTCCTAACTACATCCAGCTTGTTTTCTTAAACCATCCAAAGTCTCACTTCGACCGTAAATGGGGCCTGTTTTATTAAGTAGTTATCGATTTTGATTTGATTAAACTCACGCTAATTTGCTGCGAACGAGCGGACATTTAATCAAATAAAAATCAATGGTGTCTTAAGAGCTCCTTGCTCATCTCTGAAATAGAGGAACACAGTAGGTACATGATAAATTATCACTCAGAGTTAGCCAATACAGCAGGGCATGCTGGGTAGTGGGAGTGGAGGGGAGGGGTCTATCGCATGTCACACCCACACGCTTGAGAGGGATGGATCTGCTGCTCATTAAAGACACTTGGCCTGAGTGTTAGTTTTTTTGCAAAGAATCAATGAGCAAGTGAATTTTGCAGTTAAGACATCGCTGTTTTGTTTGTAAGACTTATTTTGCTGAGTCACCGACACTGTTTAAATAATATCATGTTTAAAATTCAACTTATCCCCCCCAAAATTTGATTCAACTGAATGTTGATTTAGACAGCATCACCAGAAAGCCCTTGTTATCTGTAATGACCAGCTGAATACTCTTGTTCAGTTAGTGTAATCAGAGACCCATAATGCAAATGCAAAAACAAACGTCAATGACATTAGCTCCTCACTTAAAAGTTTTTCCCCCTCTCTTATTTTCTCTCTAAGGAAGGTCTAAAGTGCACTCTTTTCCTTTTCACTGGCACTTCATCTGCATGTCTGCATTTGTTTAATTGCATCCGGCGAGTCAAAGACTGACCTCTGTGCGAGAGAACTTCCTCCCTCTCTCTATCTGCTTTCATTCACGTAATTTGCCATCATGAACAAGCTCACATTGTGGCATAAGAATTTGATGACATCTTTAGGAAAGTCAGCAGGCGGAGTGAGAGACTGACAGGAAAATAGAGGCATTTAAAATGTGAATCATATATACCGACGGCTCACGCGTTTAATGGCGATGTGCCCTCTGCGATTGGAGGTGGTGACATGGTGGATTTGAACAGGAGAGGGGATTAAAGAGGGCCTTACACAGGCAATTATGCAGTAATCTGTTTTTAAACACTGTTTAGAGACATCAGTTCCTGCCAGCTTTTCAAAGATGAAGCTAGGGAAATTTTCGCAAGAAACAGTAAGGATTTAACAGAGCCACGTAAACAGAATCCCACAGGACTATAGATGAGATACTGCTCCATTACACTGCCTGTTTTTACACTATTTATTATTTTTGCTGTATTCTTATATTCTTTTGCTTACTTGTTATTACAGTAACCTGCTAGATGTGGTCTGGAATTCAAAGAGCATCTTCTTTATTGTAGTTAAGAGTATGTTTAGGTTACACAACTGTGCCTTGCAAAGGACAATCTCTGGATTTAGACATGTTAAAGGGTTAGTTCACCCAAAATTGCCAATTCTGTCATTAATTACTCACCCTCATGTCAATCCAAACCCATAAGACCGTTCATCTTCAGAACACAAATTAAGATATTTTTGATGAAATCTGAGAGCTTTCTGACCATTCATACATTACTACCAGTTTCAAGGCCCAGAAATGTAGAAAGGACAAAAGTTTTTTAACAGAACATTTTTTATACATTACTGTGGTGAACGCATGTCGAAGACTGACACGGAAAAGAGGAAATTGTTATTTTTGTTTTCTTTGGGCACAATAAGTATTCTTGTAGCTTTATAACATTATGGTTGAACCACCAATGTCACATGGACTATTTTATCAATGTCCTTATTGTCTTTCTGGACCTTGAACGTGGTAGTTGCATTGATGTCTATGCAGGGTCAGAAATCTCTTGGACTTCAAAAATATCTTAATTTGTGTTCCGAAGACGAACTGAGGTTTTACGGGCTTGGAACGACATGAGGATGAGTAAATAATGACAGAATTTTCATTTTTGGGAGAACTATCACTTTAAGAGAGAATCCAAATTGCAAAGAGTGTATTTGTTCATTTCAAGAGGGCAAGTCAAACAGCAAATGGAACAAGTGTTCGTCAAAATATAATTTCACAGAAACATAACATTAGAATGACAAATCCAGTATAACCCGATCACATTCTGTTTTCTTATTTAACATCACAACAGATATTTATCACTAAATTTAGGGGTTTTGAATATGAGATAAAAGTAATATAATTATTATAATAATGAATTATTTTTTACACATTTATATCTATGCATTATATTATATAATATTAAAACAAAGTAATGCTTTTATCTGTTACATTGATCAAAAGTGACAGCAAAGTCTTCTACATTATTATTTAAAGATTACTATATCAAATAAGTATTGTTGTTTTAAACTTTACATTCTTCAGAGAGTCCAGATTGTTTCACAGTGATGATGTATCACAGTTTTCACAAAAATATTAAGCGATACAACTATTTTCGACATTTATAATTAGAGGAAATGTTTCTTAAGCACCAGATAAGCATATTAGAATGACTTCTAAACAAACATGTGAAGTGATGGATCCTAAAAATCCGGTTCTGCCATCAAACAAGGGCTGCGCAATTAATCGAATTTCTAATCGTAATTACAATTACAGATGCCACAATTATGTAATTGTTCAAAGGCACAATTATGTTTATCCGCTTGTGTTTATCCTACAGATTATCTTAAGCTTTTTTGATTGTTTTAATTTTTAAATTTGTACGTTTTTATATTTAAAGAAGAAACTACGTATAAAAAGGTGGAATGCAGTGCTTCAAACAAAGGTATAAAGTTTTTAAAACATCATTCAATGTAAATTGTGATTATCGTAAATAATAATCGCAATTACAATTTCAAGGGAATAATCGACAATTATGATTTTTGTCATAATCGTGCAGCCCTGCGTCACACGCATACATTACCCTTTAAAATATATTAAAATGGAAACCATTTGTTTTAAATTACAATGTTTTACAATATTACTGCAGTTTTTAGCAAATAAATGCAGCCTTGGTGAGCATAAGAGACATCTTTCGAAAACATTCAAGGGATACTCACACTCATGATCAAGATCTTTATTCATCTTCGGAAAACAAATAAAGATATTTTTGATGAAATCCAAGAACTTTCTGAGCCTGCATCGACTGCAGCAGTACTTCCATGTTCAAGGCCCAGAAAGGTAGTAAGGACATCATTAAAATAGTTCATGTGACATGAGTGGTTCAACCGTAATTTTGTGAAGCTAAGAGAATACTGCTGTCTATGCAAGGCCAGAAAGCTTTCAAATTTCATTAAAATATCTTGAAGGGATAGTTCACCCAAAAATGAAAATGTGATGTTTATCTGCTTACCCCAAGGGCATCCAAGATGTAGGTGACTTTGTTTCTTCAGTAGAACACAAACAAAGATTTTTAACTTAAACCATTGCAGTCTGTCAGTCATATAATGGCAGTCAATGGCTATCAAATCTTTGAGAGTAAAAAAAAACATACACAAACAAAACCAAATTAAACCCTGCGACTCGTGACGATACACTGATGTCCTAAAACGCGTAACGATCGGTTTGTGCAAGAAACTGAACAGTATTTATATCATTTTTTACCTCTGATCTTCGCTATCAAAAAGGTATTTCCTTGCGCTTATCCTGATTGCTCAAACCGATTTAAAGCTAAAAGATTACGTTTTCTTGCACTCATGCGGGATTTTTCACTGATTCCCAACTTCTGAGCCAGATCGCTTAAAGTTATGGTTGCTTGCTCTTCGGCTGGATATCAACAGACCCATAAACTTACTAAAACTGTGGAGGGTCTGCAGCGATCATTTTTCCCCTGATGTTTTTAGAGACCCAGGAGGGGATCACGTACCACTGATATCATCAGCTGTGCCTGTGGTTTTTTCACATCGAACAGAAGTATGTGAACAAGATCATTGTATGTGTCCTTTTTATTCGTAAAGGAACCCTTACGAGAATTAACTAATAAAATAAAGTTTTGATGTAGTAAAAGCATGTTTTTTAATGGTTGACTTCCATCTCTGTGCACTGTGTAAACAATGAGTGACGTGACGAATCAGAGGTAAAAAATGATATAAATACTGTTCAGTTTCTTGCACAAACTGATCGTTTCGTGTCTTAGGACATCAGTGTATCGTCACAAGTAGCAGGGTTTAATTTGGTTTTGTTTGTGTATGTTTTTTGTTTTTTTTTTTGACTGGAAGCCGTGGATTCCATTGACTGCCATTATATGACTGACAGACTGCAATGGTTTGTGTTAAAAATCTTCGTTTTTGTTCTGCTGAAGAAACAAAGTCACCTACATCTTGGATGCCCTGGGGGAAAGCAGATAAACATCAAATTGTTTGTGTTTTGGGTGAGCTTTCCCTTTAATCCATGATTCAAAGATGAACATGAACTTATGGGTTTGGAACAAGATGAGGGTGAAATGGCAGAATTTTCATTTTTGGTTGAACTGTGCCTTTAAAACATTACAATATTTAATGCAAATAATACATTTCAACTTCAACTACTCTTGCGATTGATTTTCAGTTCTCTCAAACTGCTGGCTCAATCTGAATCTCCCCATTGGGTAAACTAATGCCGGCCTTTAATTTGGTGGCCTGCTGAACCCCAGGAGTCAGAGGGTCAGCACACACGTTAGATGTCAATTATACCACTTCTATACATCTTCTCTCAGTATCATTTGTCTTCATCCCTCTCAGTCACAACTTTGACCTCCTCTTTCCCATTAGAAGGACCCACACGTACTGGCCACCTGCTTTTCAGAAGTCCCAGTCTATCTGCCCCACTGAATCTGTTGGTCTGAAGCAGATCCTGTTCACAGCTTATGCTTTTCTGGGTCAGATATTCAACTTAATTTTAGGTAGAGTCATTTCTGATGTGATTTTAGGGTTATTAGCGTTGTGTAAGAATATGTAGCTTTAGCACTTAGCATCCAAATGTGTTGAACAGAGCTGATTGTAATGACATTGAAACATCCAGAATAATGAAATTAAACACCGACATCAAAGGAAAAGGTAACATATTGCAATGGTGGGCTGCTATCCCATCTGGCCAAATGGCTATTGTGTCTCATTGTCTAAAAATAGGATGAAGACAAATTGTTATCATTTGGGAAAGCCCATGACAATAATGATGAATGAGCATTTTTTCCTTTTCGGTTTGCCCTCTCAGAAGTCATTGCTTAAGGCTCTTTCCCTCCCTCTCTCTCTTTCTCGCTTTCCCCCTCATCCCATTCCTCACTGTGTGATCAACAATGTTAAACCGCTCAATCGGCCTCATCTGCATGGGCCAAACCCTCCGCAAATGGCCCTGCGTGTTCACGGCACCCCTCTATGTAATCTGGTCAACAGAAGCACCTGATCTGGTGATTGATTAGCAATTTAAAATGACAACAAGGACCCCCTTCGCCTAGACCGGAGCCAAACTTTCCCATGACTAATGTCCCTGCTGACAGGAAAAGATAAGAGACATCCTTCACCCCGCTCACAGCCTGTTTTTGATAAATAACACTGCTGATGGAGAGCTCTGAGGTCATTATTGTGTGAATACCACAATATCGGGCCTTTCTTTCTCCTGGATACATATGATATTAGGGCCTGTCTGACAAAACACACTTTTCAGGTTTCAGCAAATGTCTTGTATATTTCAGTGCTTACTCTGATGAATGCCTTAAACTAATGTTTACATCAAAATTTCATTCTTTGTCTCATTATAAATGCCCACTAGATCACTAGTGGTCTTCAGGACAATTTGATGAGAACTAAAGTTGTAAAAAAAAAACGCTGTGTATCATATTTAGTTCACTCAAAATATGAATGTAGGGAGGCAGAGAGAGACTTTGTAACCACAACTGTGCGAAAGCATTCATAAAGAACTTACTGTTGTTTGGCACTTCCTTTTTGCACAGAATCCAAACTCCCACACTGGTGAGCTAACTGTTTTTAGGTGCTGGTAGAGTGTTTTGCTTTTGTCTGTCATCTCCACTGACATGATTTTGTGCAGCAGTAGTGGCTGCACATTGCATTGTTGTGTTTTTCCATTTTAAATGGGTGGAAACCAGGGTTAAGGAGCAATACTGCCACCTACTATGTTGGAGAATTTATTTATTGATATGTGTAGTAATAAAAAACAATATTTATTTATTTTTTTAAAGTGGTCATTGGATGCAAAATTCAATTTTACATGTTGTTTGAACATAAATGTTGGCAGTGTGTGTACACATCCACCCTATGATGATAAAAATCCACCCAATGGTTTTTTTAAATCCCTATAAATCATTACCCCTTTCTCAAATCAAGCCATTCTCAGATTCTTGGCTGTGAGACTAAGGCTGCTCCCACGATAGTTGATTGACACAGCCATCTTACCTTAGACCCTGAGTGAGCTGTAAACTGTCCGTCATTGTTTCGATGTAGGTGTGAGACGAGAATGTCTCCTAAACGATTGAGGTTTTTGGTTGTTGGATGTAATAATGAACATAGCAGTTGTTATTTACTCTCAGCATCTGAGCTGCTGAAGACACAAAGGATTATTTTCGTTTTTGAAAGGAATGCCCAATGATCTACCTAAATGCGTCTATGTTCGCGCAAATCATTCGAGATGCAGCTTCACGTACAGAATAAGTGAGTATAAGTTTTTTTTTTAATAAATCTTTGCAAATCGCCTTTCTTAATAATGTGCTAGTTAGCAAGTTCCGCGACTAAATGCAGCTAAATGTGGCTGAAGTTTACAGTCTCGGAGAGAGCTGCTCATCACCCCGCAGAAGAGAGGGGCGCAGAGCTTATTAGAATTTAAAGGGACATGCACTGAAACGGCTCACTGTGAACAGAGCTGCTTTTGACAAGGTGAAAGAATGTTTTTTTACACTACCATTTAGAAATTTTAACCAAAGTACGTTATAGACCTTTCGTTAAGACCCTAAAGAATCATATCAACTTGTGAAAAATGGCCATCCAATGACCTCTTTACATATCATGGTTATTGTAAATACCGGTATATTGCAACACCCCTAACCAACACCCTAGGAAGTTGTTAACTGTCAGAGAGAAGGCCTCAAAAAAGTGTGGTATTTATAGTATCCAGACAAATATAATGAGCCTGATAGCAGGGTTGCCAGGTTTTCACAACAAAATCCGCCCAATCACTGTTCATATCTAGCCCAATTGCGTTTTGAAGGGGGCCCCTCTGAAAAATTGCATTCTAGGGTTAAAATACACATTTTTGGCAGGGTTCCCCTGGTAAAATTCACATTCCCGGGGCTAAATATCACATTACTGGGGTCACTTCAATCCGCATATTTGAAAAACAACCTGTGTTAAAGTAGCCCAATTCCGCGGGAAAACTGTAGACTTGGCAACACTGACTGACGGAAATGTGATGATCATATTCACTCACCTGTGTTCTAATATTTAAGGGTGTGAGTTCGGTTGTAGAATATGGTAGACACCCTCTTTTATATCTGAACTGTATTTACAAATCATATTCATGACAATAGTATTATTTTTCTTTGTGAATGTAGCCTACATAGAGCCTGACACAGTTTGCAAACTAGCATAGTGGCACCGTTATATAAAAGCAATAAGTTATTTTGATTCTACCCTTAAAACAATTTGGGCTTTTAAAACCCATTTGTAACACATCCTTGCATTGTTGTTTTATGAGATTCCTCTGATGGTCATACAAATGACTGTGCTGTAACCATGTTAGTTTGCTTGATTTGGTTTCTTAATCTTTTTTCTACAAAAGTGTGTAGAACAAAACAAACGTCTTCAGTTTATCAAGCGATATCTGTCTCTCTTGCATGTTCAATTACAAGTAAACAAGCCAAACCCTGAAAGGCCCTCAAATAAAAGCCACACCATGACTGAAAGACAGCACATGCTGTATTAGTATACAGTAAACACAAGTGCCCAGTGAAATTAGCTCATAAATACAAAAATGCAATCAAGTGCTGCCAAGTTTCTGCTGACCATCAGCCCAAACAGCTCATTTGCTCTCCTAATTTGGGTCTGATTGTCATTATGTAGTTTACAAACCATGTGCTTTTGTTACAGCTCACCATGTCTGCATCTCCATCCAAGAGACTACAACTCACTGTTTAACAATTTGTAATGTTAGGTGTGGGAATTTAAATGATTAAATACATTGTATTTTGTATATTTTTTACATGTATATGTTATATTAAATAGCTTAATAATAGTAATAAATAGTAAAAATACATAGATTTTTTTTTTTTTTTTTTTTTGTGGCAGCATGTATTATCTCTTTGGCTGTTTTCTCCTAAACTGTAATTATTTCTTTTTCATTTATTAGGAGTTGTCCCATAAAAGGATTGCAACTCTATAGCCGTGGCCTTGAGAGAGAGATAGAGGGAGAGAGAGGGGAAGAGGGTTCAGAGCTAGTTCAGCAGCAGCGCTTGACAAATTATTTGTGGAATTGTTGCATTCACAGTCACTTAAAGAGGAATCTGTCAGAGGCTGCCTGCTCCACAGCGTACAACACAGCTCCTCGCTCGCTGTCCCCACTCTCTCTCCCTCTCACCTATGATGGATTGAGCCTAATGCAAATTTACAACCATTTTATATGTCGATGCCTCCCCTGCCCGAGCAGGAACATACCTCAACATCACGCTTCAAGATGTCCGCCTTGGAACACCCTGCATCATCGGCCTCCTCTCAATCTCGCCTTTCACAAATCTCAGCAGAATAAAGATAAATGCTCCGACTTTGGCTGCCTTAACATTGTGCCACAGAGAAACACCTTTAATATGATGCTCTGGGCCCGTGTCAATGCTCTGCGTCGCGCTTGTACGCCCGTGGCCATTTCGCCACTTTCCTGTGCGTTTGGGAACATTATGAACGTTACGTTACTGTTTTCTTTCTTCACACCTTTTGTACTTTACCTCAGGTGGTCCGTCCCGTGCTCTGTTCTTTGTTGCAAATGGATTTGAAATTGAGAGGCCATTATGTTTTCTACAAAATGCCCTCTATTGTCGCACAGGGAAATATTTTGTGTTGTGAGGATTGTTAAGTTACAGAGACTCTTTGTTAATAGGTCTGTATTTCCTGTCTAGAATTGAAGATGTCTTCTCAATATAATATCACCCTTTCTGAAGCACAAGACAGTGAGCGAGAGGATAGAGAGTGTGTTTTTCACCCTATCAGCTTGGAAAAGGTAATGTTGTGCCCTTGTAATTGTGCAGGTATCCCATCTATCAACTGTGCCACCCAGGATAATAAATATAGAGTACACACAGGCTCCTTTGAGATTTAGAAAAGGGAACAAGAGGTGGAGGGAGAGTGAGATAGTGAGAGATAGATAGAGAGACATGAAGAGAGAGAGAGAGGGAGCACAGTAGACAGGGAGAGCGGAAGGGAGGGAAGGGTTTCAAAGCAGGTTTGCCGTGATATCCATGCATGGTGACAGATGGACTTGAGGGTATGGCTTGTGTCATGTGTGCAGCACTCTGGGTCCTCATCCACTCAAACACACACACTCTTTGCATTATGGTTTTTATTGTGCACAGCGCCTTCACGCTCTTTGAGTGTGTATGCTACTGTGAACACAGAGCTCACTGCACACAGATGGTGCTCATACAGTGCACTGGGATGTGCTACAGTCCACACACTGAAGCAGAAACACACTCAACTGTTCCATCACTCAGACTTTCATGTTAATGTAGTGCGAATATGATCAAATTGTCACATTTTACAGTTACTGTATTACTGTAATGTATTAGAATAGAGAGTAATATAATAAAGTGTATATGTACTATATATTGTATTACAATTAGTATATATAATGGATATACAGTTGAGGTCAAAAGTTTACATACACCTTGAAGAATCT
>JAHKKF010508623.1:0-14683 GCA_019740295.1 Labeo calbasu
GCTGAAAAACTAAAGAATTTGTGGGAGCTGAAGGAATATTATGAAGAACAGCAGGCAGTTTAACTGTTCAGGACAAACAATGGACTCGTGAACAATGATCACTAAACAAAAAACACAGCTGTGGATAATTCAGGTAACAACATAGTATTACGAATCAGTGGAATGTAAACTTTTGAATAGGGTCGTTTTTATAAATTCTACTATTATTTTCTCTTGTGGACTATATGTAAACATCTTTTATGTGAAATATCTTATTCAGGTCAGTATTAAATAAAAAATAGCATGTATTTTGTATGATCCCTCTTATTTTGGTAAAATAATTAACATTTAGCAGATTCTGCAAGGTGTATGTAAACTTTTGACTTCAACTGTAAAAATTTTAATTATATACATTTTCCTTTGTTTTATGTAATAACATGCAATACATTTTATATATTGTCCTGTTTTTTTTTTTTTTTTTTGCAGTTCTACAGACTGGAGGTTATCATAACGGGTTGATACGTCCCGCTGTCCCATTCCGGAGTCACGTTTACCAGCCCACTGAAATGGCCCTGCTCATGAACGCAGGCCAAGTGAGTAATAATATTATACATTACCTTTAATGCTTTAATGACTACGTACCGCACACAATTCACCTCACACTTTATGTTCCAGATCCCAACCGCCCCTCCAAACTTCACGGGGAGGCATCTGTGGTGAGAACAGTTACCAAGGCAATAATGTCCTCTTCTGCCCCCAGAAAGGATTGACTTCGGGTGATTCACAGGGTCAAAAGGCACTTTATTAAGGTTCCATGTTAATCATTTGGAAATGCTCCTCTAATAAAAGAGCTGATTTGAGTTTACGGACATTTTCAACATGGGAGCAGGCTAATTTTGCACATGTTCTATTAAGTGCTTAATACAAAATAAAGGACGTGCTACATATTTGATATCACTCTGGTGATGTCTGTTTAGATTACAGACAAATCATACTGATGAGGACCTGTAAGAATTTACATAAACAAAGATGTGTGAAAGGAGAGGGAGTGTTAAAGTCAACATGAAACGCTGGTAACAGACCCATTTACTTACATAACGTGATGCATTTCTGAGTGTGAGAGAATAATTGTCATTGATTCATTTATTCAATGTGAATTGACTGACTTTTTTTTGACAGCAGGGAAGAAAAAAGCACATTATTTCAGTGGCCAATTTACAAAGAAACACGCAGAGATGAATTGAACACAAATGTGCACTAAGGAAGTAAAAATAGTCTGTTATTGTCATGTTGACTTTAAAGAAAGATTGTGTGAGATTACTTATTTTCTAGCCTTAGAAAATCTTCTGCCTGCATTCCACTTTAAATATATAATCAAAATCTATCACTTAAAAAATTTATTAAAAAATATATTTAATTTATTTCAATTGTTTTGTATTAAACTGTTAAATTGATATCTACTTTTAACCTTTTTTTTTAATTCGATCTTTCAGTTTTTGTTTTGATATCACGTTTGATGTTTTTTCCAAACTTTGCACGCTTGGTTGTCAGTCTTTATGATGCAGTTGATGGTATTCATCTATAAATTCAATGCCGTGTTTGATCTTGTAAGGCAATACTGTGTAATAAACGTGTCTGGAAGCTGCTGTGACGGTGCTGCAGTCTCACACAGTGAGACATTTCAACAGGGTCAGTGGAAACGGCTGAATTCGTTATTTATTCTGCTCGTGATGTTCGGATATATCGGACAGAATCGTTGTATTTTTCCCTATACTTGATGTCTATATTTGAAACAAAATCTAATAAACATTCCTACAGTGTTTTCAAAGCGTCTCTCGTCACTCTTTACGTACCGCGTCATGGGGTGAGTCACAGTTGCAAGGGACGCGTGGAAGCGTTACCAAGGAAGTGACGAGCGATTTCTTCCGGATTAGACTCGAAAGGAAAGCTTCCCACGTGTGGCAAACGAGTAAGTAATAAAACAAACATGTAACGCTAATAATACAGTGCTTTGAATGAGTTAAACGAGCCGGAATATTAAACCGTCGCAACAAAGCGTTTGCTGCACATATTTATGCACGTTACCGGCAAATAAGAGTTGAACAAAACAAGTCGCTTTAACAGTGTTGTTGATGTTATGGTTAAATAAAATACTTATGTGTTTCACAGAGTAAACGATATTAAAAGAAGCAACCACGCTGTCATTCTGCACATACATCAAACTAATGTCATATTTATGTTTTTACTTCTGGACCCAGCCAACCTTGAACTGAATAATCACAATTGCGATTAAATTAAAATCTGCTTATTTCTTGTAGTTAAGGAATGTACACTACCAGTCAGACGTTTTTGAACAGTAAGATTTATAAGCAAAGTACAGCAAAAACAGTCAAGTTCTGAAATATTTTTACTATTTAAAATAACTGCTTTCTACTTGAATATATTTTAAAATGTAAATTATTCCTGTGATTTCAAAGCTGATTTTTAGCGTCATTACTCCAGTCACATGATCCTTCAGAAATCATTTTAATATTCTGATTTGCTGCTCAAAAAACATGTATTATTATTGTTATGTTGAAAACAGCTGAGTATATTTTTTTCAGTTTTCTTTGATGAATAGAAAGTTCAAAAGAACAGCATTTATCTGAAATATAAATATTATATTATAAATGTCTTTATCATTGCTTTTGGTTTATTTAAAGCATCCTTGCTAAATTAAAGTATTCATTTCTTTCAGTATTCATAATTTCCTTCTCCACCAAAAATAAATAAATAAAAATATAAGTGACTCCAAGCTTTAGAATGGCATAGTGTATAATGTTTTTTTTTGTTTGTTTGTTTTTTTTGGTGTTTTTGCATTTTTCTTGAAAGGACAGTGGAGATATGACAGGAAGTGAGTGAGACAGAGAGAGGGGGACAGGGAAAGGTCCATGAGGTGGGACTCGAACTCGGGACACCCGTAGCGCAACTGCACTATATGTCAACACACTGCCCACAAGGCTATCGGTGCTGACATGATGTTACAAAAGTTTTATGTCAGATAAATGCTAATCTGATCTTTCTATTCATCAAAGAATCCTGAAAAAATGCACTCAATTGTTTTAAATATTGATACTACTACTACTACTAATAATAATAATAAATAATGTTTCTTGAGCAGCAAATCAGCATATTAGAATGATTTCTGAAGGATCATGTGACACTGAAGACTGGAATAATGATGCTGAAAATTTAGCTTTGAAATCAGAGGAATAAATTAAATTTTAAAATATATTCAAATGGAAAGCAGTTATTTTAACTAGTAAAAATATATTTAACAATATTACTGCTTTTGCTGTATTTTGGATCAAATAAATGCAGACTTGGTGAGCAGAAGAGGCTTCTTTAAAAAAACAAAAAAACTTTTGACTAGTAGCGTATATTTCATTTTGACTTATAAATATAAATGTCATTCATCAGTCTGAAATAATGTGTTTCCTGCATCTGCAGATGGTAAAGGCTGATCCAGAATCAAAAATCAGAAAAACCAATAAAAAAAAAAAGCATGCGAAAAGCAAGAAGAACATCAGGGGGTTTTTGAGACATTGGTTAACCAAGGTTGGCATGGCAGTTGACGGGGTGTCGAAGGAAAAGAAGAAAAAGAAGAAATTAAAGGTGGAGGATGTTCAGGACGCAGGAGATACGAATGTGATGGTATGTCATGATGTGTCCGTCCAGACTGTTGTTAAAAAAGAGGAACCTCTGGACACAAACATCAGAGATGGAGAGAAATGGGAGAGAGATGCTGGTGAGAAGAAGAAAAAGAAGAAAAAGAAATTGAAGGAGGAAACGGAAGCAGACAGTTCTGTGTGTTGCGATGCATCCGTCCAGACTGCCGTCAAAACTGAGCATTCAGATATAAACATCGGTGATGCTCCTGAAAAGACAAAGAAAAAGAAAAAGAAGAAGATAAAGCAGGAAGCAGAGCAGATCCAAGAGGATGGAGAACATTTAGTGTCCAAGAAAAAGAAAGCCAAGAAACAAGGATATGAAGACGAGGTGGAAGGTATAGAAAAGAAAAAGAAGAAAAAGGAGGTTGAGGTCAAAGAAGAAGAGGCTGATTTGGGACACAGCGTAGAGGTAGTAAAAAAGAAGAAAAAGAAGAGAAAAACTGATGATGATGTGGCCGAACAAGAACAAAACACAGAATTGGTGGACGGGGAGATAAAGAAGAAAAGAAAAAAGCAGAAAGAAGCGGACGAATGCGAAGAGGAAGAGCAAAAGGTGAAGAAAAAGAAGAAGAAGAAATCTTCAGGAGAAGAAGAACCTGATGAGACGGAGGAGAAGAGCAAAAAGCTGAAGAAGAAACTACAAAGCGTGGATGAAGGTGAGAGTCATCCTCACGCAAACGGAGGGCGGAAGAGCTCGTCGGACAAGAAGATGAAGAAGAGAATCAAGACGGTGGCTGATGATGTCACTGAGATCGAGGAGGAACCAGTGGGAAAGAAGAAGAGTAAAGATGACAGAAAGAAAACCCCAGAAAAAGCTAAAATTAAAAAACTTAAACAAGAGCATTATGAGGCCATGGTGGAGACGGAAAGTAAAACGGTGAGTCTCATTGAGTTTATTCTGTTGGGACAAAATTGAGGCTGTATATATGTGTGTGTATATATATATATATATATATATATATGTATATATATATATATGTTTATTATATTATGTATATAGTATTTGTTCATTTTTAAATTACCTTTCAAATTCTTATTTAGGAAAAATATGCCTTTTTCATTTGTTTTTTTAATATTTCTGTTTATTTTCAGTTATTTTTTATTCAATTTATTCAACTAATTTATTTCTATTTCAGTTTTTGTAATTTTAAGTTAATTGCAATGGCAACTTTTTAATTTTTTTTTTTTTTTAACATGTTTTTAACTTTTTTTTTGTGTAATATGTATATTTTATTTTATTTTAGCTTTATATCATGTAACAAGTATGATTTGTAATATTTTTAGTTAACAGTAGCAACACAGTTGCTTCATGACAGGGTCAGTATCACAAAACCGTCAAAAATGTGTTCAGGTCATGATTCATCCAAAATCAAAATAATAAAAAAAAATTAGAAAAGCTATGTATTTAAAAAGTGTTTTAAAAAACAGTTTTTGACTCACAGAATTTATTTACGTTATGGCAATTTTTCTGACAATTATTTAGTTATTTTATGTATAATTATATACACTACCAGTCAAAAGTTTTAATGTTTTTTAAAGAAGTCTCTTCTGCTCACCAAGCCTGCATTTATTTAATCCAAAATACAGAAAATCTGTAAAATATTGAAATATTTTTACTATTTAAACTGTTTTCTATTTGAATATATTCTAAAATTTAATTTATTCCTGTGATTTCAAAGCCAAATTTTTGAATGTTAAATATGTTAGCAATATATCATTTTTGCATATTGCAGTAATAAAAAAAAACCTTACTGTCCTATAAATAAGCTTCATTTTATTTATGCAAAATATGATTTGTAATATCTTGCTTTGTGACATATGATCCAGATATTTTCTTTAGAGATTTTGTTAGATTCATCCAGCCATGTATGTTGCACCTCATCCCTGATTAAGAAAGGAATCATCCAAGTTTAAATGAATTGCTAGTAGTTTTATGTGATATTAAAAGCGAATCACACACTTACTTCGCTGTATCTCATTGCGTTCTCTCTCTGCACTCAGACTGATATTGTGTTTCTGTCGGAAAAGCCTGGAAATCAGGATGAAGTTTCTATAGATCAGGTACAGCCTCAGCTGATCAATGATATTTTACCACACGCACCATAATAAACAATTGGACTCTTAATAAATAAAAGAACTCTTTATTTCACAGGCCCGCCGTCTCGCCCTTCAGAGGGATATTGACAAGGAATCACAGCCGAAGCCAGTCAGTTTCACATCAGAACACTTGTTTATTTTGTTCTTACACTCTTTTTTTGCAGCAATGGTTCCAAAAAGAAGTTTTCAGTGAACAGTTTTTAAAAAACCCTTTGTTCTTCTTTAATCTAGAGAATCTTCTTCCACTATTAAGAAACTTTTGTGGAATGGTAAAGCTTCATGAAACCATCAATGCCAATTAAGAGTGTAACAGCATTGCATGTGTGCTGCATGGATAGCGTAATCAGTAATGTGAATGGGTTTTAATCTGAATTGTGTTGATCTGTTTGTAGACTCTCGGCCAGTGGGGCACGGCACAGTTCGACAGCACTGACAGACAAGCCAAGTTCCTGCGCTTGATGGGCGGCTTTAAAAAGAGCAGCCAGCCCCTCACAGGATCTGCCGGACGGGCCAACATGGCGCTGGGTAAAGAAGGCCAACAGACTTTGCAGCAAGGCCTTCTGGGAGAGTTTGAGCGTGCACAGAACCGCCATATGGACTTCAGGAATAAAGGAGCCGGATTGGGGTTCGCGGCGCCGTCCAATAAGAAGTTTGCAATCGATGTTAATGCAAGGAACTCGGTGCGATTCGATGACTGAGAATTACAGGGATGGTTCGCTTAAAAGTGAACGTTCGGTCATCATTTACTCGCCCTCATGTGATGTAATCGCATCAGAAAAGCTGCAAAAACAATAATAGCCCATACGAAATATGTTTGGAATAACACAAGGGTGAGTAAATGATGACAAAACGTTCATTTCGAAGTGAAGTGTTCCTTTAATTTATGAATCAGAATGGGTTAAAGACATTTATTTTTGGAAACTGAGGATCTCTGAATCACTGACCAAAAAAGTATTTTAGTTTTTTAAGTAAGTTTCCTTTGAATTGGTTTGTGTTTTATTTTTGGTCCTAAGAGATGTTGTACTCAGGTGAAATATCATGAGTTGTATTTCATTTTATCATTAAATTTGCCGAAGATAATTATATTAAAAAAAAGGTTACACAACAGAAAAGATCAAATAAAGACACTGGATTAGAGCTGTGCTCTTGTAATTATGACTGAGATTGCATATTTGATGTTTTGACATTATTTAGAACATTGTCATTTACATTTATGCACTCAAGATAGCATTTACAAGCTTGGGGTCGGTACAATTTTATGCAATATTAAGGCTGCATGTATTTGATCAAGTATACAGTAAAACTGTAATACTGTGAAACTACAATGCAAAATAACTGTTTCCTGTGTGAATATATGTTAAATGTAACATATTTCTGTTATCAAAGTTAAATTTTCAGTCTTCAGTGTCACACGATGCTTCAGAGATCATTCTAATATGCTGATTTGCTGCTCAAGAGACATTTTTGATTATTATCAATGTTGAAAAGTAGTGCTGCTTCATATTTTTGTGAAAATGGTTCTATATTTAGGATTTTTTGATGAGTAGAAAGTTCAAAACAGTAGAATGTATTTGCAATGGAAGTCTTTTGCAACATTATAAATTATTTTACTCCTTGATAAATGAAAGTATTACTGACCCCAAACATTTGAAAGGTAGACTATCAGTTCTTGCATTTCTGGGATTTAAACCCATTACACCAAGCTGTTTGAGCTGCAGTATTATGTGACCATGGACCACAAAACCAGTCTTAAGTAGCAAGGGTATATTTGTAGCAGTAGCCAAAAATACATTGTATGGGTCAAAATTATACATTTTTCTTTTATGCCAAAAATCATTAGGATATTAAGTTCATGTTCCACGAAGATATTTTGTACATTTCCTACCATAAATGCATCAAAATGTAATTTTTGATTCGTAATATGCATTGCCAAGAACTTCATTTGGACAACGATTTTCTCAATATTTTGATTTTTTTGCACCCTCAGATTCCAGATTTTCAAATAGTTGTATCTTACATCAATGGAAAGCTTATTCAACTTTCAGAGATTTTAAAAAATTGACCCTTATGACGGGTTTTGTGGTCCACGGTTACACATATCCTGCATTTAAAAAAAATAAACTGTGTGTTGAAACTGTCCATCAATGCAACATTCAAGACAAATCATGTGATGTTAAACACTTTATTTTTGTTCTCTTGTAAACACATGACCTCAAAAAATTTACAAAGGGACAGAATAAGGAAAACGTTTCAAATAAGACATGTCCAGATGTTTTGAATAAAAGCAGCAAGAGGTAAAAGTAAATTCATCTCTGGTGACTATTTTTGTAGTTCATGCGCTTCGAAGAGTTAGAAAACTGTCGCCGAATGTTATTGCTCTATAATGTGTGAAAAGACTGTGACAGTGAATGTGATTGTGACAATAGTACACTTCCAGTTTTCCACTTTGGAAAAGAGCTGCTGGTTTTGAAACTCAATGCAAAAAATATCAGTGGTCCTAAAAAAGGCTTCGGTTGCTTTACACAGGATTACTCATTTCCTTTTGTTTATGTGAAGAAATGCAGCCAAGTAGCAAAGTTTACTAAGATTCAATTGTTCCAACTCAGTGTTTAAAGAAGATCTAAACTTTCAAGTGGAACTCCATCAACAAAATATGACATTCCACATGTTTCAATGCTTCCAAAAGCACTGCAGGATATCAGAACATGTCATATTACAATCACAGGTGTGTCAGAGCATCAGGAATGCCAGAATACTGCTTAGCAATGCAACTACATTCAGATTATGGTCATGTGATACTAATGCAGTATTCACAGGCAGTGTGGAATGTGCCAATCCAGATTCACACCTAGAATTCCTAACAGTTATTGGGCTGAGAGTTCCGCATGAGGGGCGTGTCTTTGAAGCTGTGTGTTCCAGTGGGTGTGGTCAGAGGGAACGTGGGCGTGGCTCAGGCCTGCAGGTACTCCGGCTGTACCCGTGCGACCTTGCGAAACTCTTTGGCGTGTGTGCGTGGACACTGCATCTCACACCAGCTGATGGGCACCATCTGAGCGCCTGAGGAAAGAGATTTCAGAACGTGATGAAAAATGAACATTTTGGGCCACCCGAGATGTGAATTAGTTTGTTTTCTCATCAGCACAGATTTGGAGAAACTTAGCATTCCATCACTTGCTCACCAATGGATCATGTGGAGTGAATGGGTGCCGTCAGAATGAGAGTCCAACAGCTGATAAAAACATCACAATAATCCAAAAGTAATCCACACCACTCCAGTCCATCAATATCTTGTAAGGCGAAAAGCTCTATGTTTGTAAGAATCAAATCCATCCTCAAGATGTTTTTAACTTCAGTCTATTGATCCTCTAGAAAAAAAGTTGTCGCTTTTGAATCAGGAGAGAAATATGCACATATAAGTACCATTTAAAAGCAAAAACAGTTCTTAACAAATATGTGGGTGGATTTTAAATGTTATTATGGATTATGGAAAATGCTTTAACAACAGATTTATTCATTACAAACATGCAGCTTTTCAGTTCACAAGATGTTAACTGATGGACTGGAGTGGTTTGCATTACTTGTGGATTATTGTGATGTTTTTATCAGCTGTTTGGACTCTCATTCTGACGGCACCCATTCAGAATCCATTGGTGAGTCAGAATCCAAGTGATGTAGTGCTACATTTCTCCAAATCTGATGAAGAAACAAACTCATCTATATCTTAAATGGCTTTAGAGTAAATATATTTTTATCAAATATTCATTTTGCTATTTGAATGCTCCCTCACCCGCCTCGCTGTGGGCCACGACTACGCCCAACTCGTTCTCCGCTGTGGTCAGCAGGTAGTTCGACTGCACATCGCCCAAAGAGATCTGACAGCTGAGGTCAAGGGTCATACGTAGCACATTCAAGACAACAGGAAAACTGCTGTTCATAGAGCATAAAGGATACCACTTTTGCAAGGACAATGTCGCCTGGCCTGAAGCTTTTGTACGTCTCCACCTGAAAGAGCAATTCAATACATTTGAACCCTCCTGCAATTTTTAAAATCATTATCAACATTTTTTTTCCAATTCAATTTTTTAACCAAGAAACAAAAAATTTCCCATCAGCTCACCTTATCTTTCTCTGTTGCTCTCACATCTTCTCTTCTGCAGAAATAAAAACCAGAGTTTAGCAGATCAGTCTGAATATTTTAGTTCTATTACCGATACATGAATATTAATGTTATTTGAGTCATTTGATGGATATTAGAATTAAGGATTGACTGATGTATAAAACATTAATACCTGATCGTGCCTCTAAACCTGTCTTTTAGTGGTGTCGACCCCACATATAAGATGTGGACTTTAGCAAAACGCGGGTTGATGCTCGTCACCTGCAAAGGGTAAAACAGTCTTACATTTAATACAAAAAATTAACATAAAATTACGCATTGAATGAAAAAGGGCAGAAAGCTTCAGATATGATAAAATCATAGTATTAAACACCAATGATGTGAGGTTTTGTACTGAACTCTCACCTTGCAGGTGACGATGGCACCGACGTCAGGCAAAAGCTGTGCTTCTGTCTCTCTAACGACTGAAATCACTGGGAGCTAAAAAGAAAGAGGATGAAACAATATCACCGTTTGAAAGAAGCATAAAATTGTTGCATTCAAAACCAGAATGTCCATGAATGCGACTGTGCGATACGTGAACTGACCTCCTCTCCCTCGTTCTTTCTCAGCACGTATCCCGCGAGCGAAGCGAAGATGTAGCCGTGCCGCAGATACGTGCCGGTACCGGGGATACAGTCCTCCGTGCTGCAGAGCCTTTCACCTACATTAACAACGACAGACAAACCAAGCCACATCAATCAGTTTACAAAAACACACAATTCAGTACAGTGATGCACTGTATATAATAAATGAAAAAATGCACCTCAACAGTTTAACCACAAGACTCAAACATTTTACACTGCAAAATCTAGTGTTAGTTTAGTGTTAAAAAATCCGTTAGTAGCCTTATCTGTGTAAAGTGAATCCAATATTTCACCTACTGTCATGATCAATTAAAGCCTTAAAGGAATCGTTCACCCAAAAATGAAAACTTTGTCATCATTTATTGACCCTCGTGTCTTTCCATACCTGTGTGTATTTCTTTCTTATGTTGAAGAACAATGGTAATCAAACAGTTGATGGCCCCCATTGACTTCTATAGTATTTCTTTCCCTACTATGGAAGTCAGTGGGGACCAACAACTGTTTGGTTCTTCAAAATATCTTCTTTTGTGTTCAACATAAGAAAGAAACGTATACAGGTTTGCAACAATAGGAGGGTGAGTAAATGATGACAATTTTTTTTAAAACATTGTTACTCCAATATGCACAAGGATACCTGAAAGGTGCGGTTTATGAAATTCATTTCTGCCCTGCCATGTAAAAAATATAATAAAAGCAACTGAGACTTTTCAGCCTCACAATTCTGACCTTTTTTTCATCTGATGGCTGGGTTTACGTTGCACATTTTTTTACGCCACAAAATAAAAAAAACATATATTTCCGACGTTTAAATATCACATATAATTTTTGCATTTACCTTTTTTATTGCGTGGAAAACATGTTTCCATAGTGTAAATACTGCAATACAGTGTTTTTAAAAAAATATATATTATAATTAGTGCTGTCAAACAACTAATCGCATCCAAAATAAGGTTTTGTTTACATAATATGCGTGTATATATATATTTTGAAAATATTTACATGCATTTCCATGTGTATATTTATATTCATATAACCGATATTTTTAATATATAAACGTAACGTTTTTCTTAAATTTATACTTGCATGTGTGCGTATTTATATATACATAATAAATATATGCAGTACACACACAAATATTATGTACGTTAAACAAAAAAATATTTTGGATGCGATTAATTGTTTGACAGAACTAATTATAACATGACGTTAATTTGAATATCTATTTACAAACTTCGCAACTCAGTTTATCGGCTAATAAAAGTAGTCCCACCGCTAAAAAGACGATTTTGCCTCAAATAACAAAACACACAGTTCTGTACAGGATTTTTTTTTTTTTTTTTTAAAAAGGAGGAGCTAAGCACATTTTTTGTCACATAAAAAAAAAAAAATTAAAACCGGATTTCTGTGACTTGATGCAAATGAGATGAGCAAAACAACTCGAGTCATTCATCAGCTGCAAGTTCGTGTAGAGGCACATAGGTGAGTGTTTTACAGAAGTTTCAGGGCAGGTATGCATGACAGCAGCGCTTCGGGCAGTGGGCAGGGCTCGCCAAACGAGTCTTTAAACCCTACGAACACCTCCATTATTCACACTATATCAAATAAACGGTATTACAGCAAGCAAATCAATCAAAATCATTAACTTTTGATATATACTCGGACATATTTATGTGTTTACAACGTCATAATAGTGCTGCGGGTGCAGATGATTCAGCCCTACAGCAATGCTCACTCACTGTACTACACGTGAAGGCTCTAGAAGAATCAAACTGCTATGAACTTTTACTAACCACATCAGAGTTCATAAAAAGGCAGTCTGTGCATAACCAAAGAACACATAGCCAAGTCACGCAACGATTATGTCGATAAACCCAAAAGAAAGCGCAGAAAACATGTTAATAACATCAACCCACCTGGAACACACAGCTTCATGGGCGACATGTTTTCAAGAAGCGACAGCCGCGTTTTGATTGGCTATTAGTCAGAGGGCACCTCGCGCTCTGATTGGTCACTTCATCATACGCGGTTCGAGTGAACCGCCATATTTGTTGTGGCTGCAAATGTAAATACGACGCTGGGAGAATTTTGTTAAATGGATAAGGTTTGAACCTTAGGTTTTGGCCTAAAAATACCTTTCTTTTATATTTCTTAGCATTCATTACAAAACAAAATTTTAACTTAATAGTTTAGGCGACATGAAAAATACATATTCATATGTTTTTTTTTTTTAAACGATTTATTGTGATCGATATGTTTGTATTTTCATTAGTGCTTTCAATCGATAAAAATGAATTAATCACAATTTTTCTGCAATGAATCGCACCCATTAACCTATTTATATTTCATATTATATAATATATTTTCATATTGCAATTATTTCACATTCAATCTTCAAATTAATGTAGAAGCATAAAAGACAGTATATTTGGAATATTTGTTAAATATTTTTTATTAATACTTAAGGTGATATCACTGATACCAACATTACTGATGTCTCTAATATTTAACCATTGACTATAGCCATTTAACATTACAGTATAACTGAGAGCTAACAATTTTAACATTTATTGGACTAATATAAAACTTCTCATTTAAGTGAACTTAAAACAATCTTCATATGAACTATTATTTCATATGAAGGTTTTACATATTTCATACCCTGTCCCCTTCAGCAAGTAGGAAAAATACAGATATTGAATAAAGTTATCAAACACTAAATACTAAATACACTAAACACTGAAGTTATTGTGCCTTTTTTCTTTTGTTCTTTCTTTGATTAATAGACATCACAGCAGCTGGGTTTTTGATAGCTAATTTTGACAGCACTGATTTTTAAATTTAGGAATCAGACAAAAAAAACATTCAAATGCCATTTTTTTCTGCTTAAGTAAGCTGTCATTTATTAGGGATTGCACATCAACTCACACAAGTGTACATATAACTCTGTCTTTCAGTCAAGCAAAATAATTTTAACAGTTGCTGTACAAGCGAAATGTAAAAGAAAAGACAACATTATATTTATTTTCTGGGACACAATATTAAATATTTACTTAATGGTGATTTTTTATATATATATATTTTTCAAGACACTTGGTTCAAAATGCTTTGAACAAGAGATGGACTACAACATACAGTGACATTTACCACATAAAAAGTGACCAAAACTGACCATAAACATCTCTAAACAGCCCACAGAAATATAATCTGTTGTCAATTCTCCACTCTAAATGTAGGTGAATCCTAAAAATGAACCATTACGCAGATCTTTTCAATGACTTCAAAGTGAGGGACATTTTAAGAGCATTTCTGTGGGTGTTCAGAGATATAGCGCAAAGCATGAATCACGCAAACATGGGAAAACGCACTACTTTTGCAGCCCACCCAGTCATTAATATATGCTGTTGCCTGGCAACAGTTGTCAAAGCGATGCCATCACAGACAAACACATGTGCCATCTTTTGAAATGTGCGACCGTGGATTTTCAGTGCTGAGACTATATAAAGCTAAAATCCTTCCATGTGTGTTCCATGTATCCTAGCAATTAGATTTGAATTTTATTAGGATGGTCCCGATTTAGAGCGTTAGGGAATAAATGATTGGTCAGTGGTTTGGTTTTAGGCTCATGGTCAAACACTGATTGTGTTTCTGAGGAGGATTGTGTGAACTGAGGTCTACTTCTTGGCTTTGCCCTGAGCGGCGACGGCCTCCATGGCTTTGCGGACCGTCTCTTCATCTCCCAGGAACTGCATGGGCTTCACGGGCTTCAGGTTCTTGTCCAGCTCGTAAAGGATGGGGATTCCTGTGGGCAGATTCAGCTCCATGATCGCCTCCTCTGACATACCTGGAGCAAACACAGGCGTTATAATTGGCACAATCAAATAGATGCTCATTTAAACATTGTGGATGGTTTCCAGGGTTTTATGCATTTACTAAGGTATTTTGAGAAACGATTACTCTTAATCTGGATATTATTTAGAGCCTGTGTGAATGACGCATCATGTCCCTATGATTTCCGTGATGCTGAAAACACGGACAGAATTGTGCAATCCAATATCACAGAATTTGGCAAATTTTGCAAAAATAAATCAAAAGAAATTCTGACAAATAAAAATAATAATACTATAAATAATAATAATAATAAAACTATTAAAACT
>JAHKKF010508625.1:8512-19817 GCA_019740295.1 Labeo calbasu
CCCCCCGGCTCCGCCCTGGCTCCTGTCTCCCTCGTCTCTCTCGTCTCCAACGTCGCCCGTCAGCCCACCATCTCCACCGGGCTCCCTCGTCCCCCCGGCTCCACCTTGGTCGGTCGCCGTCCCGCCATCGCCTCAGGACTCTACTCCACTGGCTGTGCCTCGTCGCTCCGTCCCACCGGCTCCGTTGGGCTCTGTTGGGCTCCTCCCTTCCTCCAGCTCCTCCTCAGTCCTCTGTCGCTCCAGTTCCGCCGCAGACCTCCAGATCTCCGCCTTGGTCGCCTGAGCCTTGGACTCCGCCTTGGCCCTCCAGATCCTCGGTGTTGCCTGGACTCATCGGCTATCCGTCTCCGCCTCGGGCTCCACCTCCACCTGCTCCACCGCCGTTGGTCGGCCCCCTGGAGTCGTCAGCCCTTCCTCCACCATGGCTCCTCCCTCCATCGGCTGCCATCATAGCTGTGGCCTGGGTCTCTCCTGGCTCCTCCTGCTCCGTGTCCCTTCTGTCCAAACCCTGGCTCCTCTCTCCGTCGTGACCACCCTGGACTGTGTTTGGTGTCCTCCTTCCAGGAGTCCGTCCTCCGCCAAAGCCTCCTCCTATAGACTTTTTGTTGCCTTCCCACGTCCACTCCTTTGTTTTTGGTGCGAGGTCGCGCCTTCCGGAAGGGGGGGAGTAATGTCACACCCCTGTGGACTGTTTATATTGGTTTCTCCCTCTTGTGCCCATATTTGGTTCTTCCTGCCTTCGTTGTGTCCTGATTAGTTAACTCGTTTCACCTGTTTGTGTATTAGCCACGCTTTAGAAGTTGTTTCAGTTCAATGCTTTGTGTCTGGTCTCGTCTGTTCACATGTGTTTTGCTGCCTGTTTGTTTCGTCATTGTGGATTATTATTAAATATTTGTGGATTTCACCTTCATCCTTGTGCAAGTTCGTCCGTCTTACACGTGTTGTGACAACATGTACCATTGCGACAATATATGGTTTGTTGTGTGTTTTTCAATCATCTCCAGGTAAAACATATCTGAACAATGCAGTGCTAACTGATATAGCATTTATTACAGTGGTTTATACAAACTAAAAAATATTTTATTCCATGCAAGTGCTACTAGGAAAATATAGGAAAAATATTACAGATTTCTTTAACAATACAAATGATTGGTAATGGTCTTCTATCTATCTATAAACATCAAGTCATTGTGAGCAGCTCTGGATTCTTTGGTGTGCTAAATTAGATAACTAGTTATACTTTTAACATAATTCATCTGTTTTATTGACTGAAATATTTAATGGTAATGTTTTGGATTCTCACTGTGTTGGAAAGTGGGGCCATTGTCATTGACATCCATCAGGCTGATGGTCACGGTGGTTGTGGCGCTGTAGCCTCCGGTGAGTCCAAGCATATCTTTCACTTGAACCACAACCAGATATGTCTCCCTGGCTTCTCTGTCCATATTAGACAATGATGTCACAATTATACCTGTATGGGAGAAAAAGAAATAAAAAATAAAAAAAACACTGAGCACAAATAGTATTTGGACATTTAAAGCTGTGTGTGTCTTTTTTTTTTTTTCCAGGAATATTACCTCTTCTATCTGACAGATACCTGTCGTAGCCTGTGTTTCCCTGTCTTGTGTTTTGTGTTTAAGGACACATATATCAAGATGCGCCTGTGTGTTTGGTTCGCCGTCTGCTGTCATCAGCTTTGTTTGTGTTTGTGTTATTTTTATCAATTGTTCAAAAAAAATGCTGACTCTCTGCTGGTGTACAATCGCCAAGCACTTTTTAACATAAGAAATGCCATGAAAAAATATGATAATCAACAGTCTTGGTGAACCTCCTCTGTGTCCACATGAGCTACCTGCTCAGACCTTGATGTGCTTGATATGAATGTGATTTATTAGAAATTAGCATTTGGTATTTATTTATTTCATTATGTCAAAAGCCTTCACGGTCCGCATGGATGCATCTCGAGGTCCGTAATTGGACTGGAGTCCACCAGTCGGCGAACCCTGCTAATTTCTTATTGAGTCTCTTAACCCTCTGGGGTCGAAAAACGCTCTGGTGTGGTAGTTTGTGGCAGTTTTTCTGATAGCGCCAAAAAGAACTTCAATTACTCTGTCATTTTTGATCATACAGATAAGAGCAATACATCAGTCGAATCTGTAAGGAATCTACTTTTATTTGTGTACACTCATAATAACAACACTCTGTGGTTTTCTGAAATAAAGAAAACAAACAGGGTGTGCAGTCTGCTGCGTTGTTCTCTGTGATTGTCATTAAGAAAAAGCGTCACTAAAATGAACTAAAACTCAGCGAATACTCCACACAGAGACATGAGAGATATATCTATAGAAAGCCTGACATGTCTACGCCCACACCAATGTAAACAAAGCAGCGAGACGGTCTTCGTTGTTTATCTCGGCTACTTGCATCTTGTTACTGGAAGAAGACGTGCTGTGAGGAGTAAGATTTATATTTCCCTCAGAGGAAGCGCGCGATGCGACGCACAGCGAGATCCACCGAAAGAGTAAGTCTTTCTTTTATTAGCCTACTTACGTTAGTTGTTGTGTTACTGTGATATAACTTGTACACATTTTAGTAGTTCGAATTTCTTAGACAAAATTACTGTCATATACTCTGTTCACAAATAGATGTTTATGACGTGCTTAACAATAATAAATTAGTTTCCCAGACATAAAATGGCTTTGTATTGTATAATACATACAAAGCATGCTTGTGCTTATGACTATAAAATCATATTTATTTATTGTATAACAACAGGATATGAAAGTAATATTAGTTTATTTTTAATACTCTGTTTGTGAGTAGGTGTTTAACGTGCTAAACAATAATAATTAGTTTCTCAGATATAAATTGTCAATTTTTTATGAGCATGTGTATAAAGCATGTGTGAGTCTTTGACTACAAAATCATACTATATGTATATATTACAGATGCTCCTGATATTAACATGCTCACAGATGTTTTTTTTTGTTTTTTTTTTCTAGTCTACCACATCCAGTTCTCAAAAGTCTTGTGAACTAATGTTCTATATGTGTTTCAAACCATTGTACCTAATATTCAGATAAATATAAATAGCAGTCTCACCTCAGGTGTTGTACCACAGAATTTTAAACATGCAATAGTGCAACCACTGATCAAAAAGGCAAATTTGGACAGCTCTGTTCTCACTAATTTCAGACCTAAATCAAAACTGCCATGTCTTTCCAAAGTATTATAGAAGGTTGTATTTATACAACTGCAATCTTTTCTATATCTACATAGGTTTCAGAAAGTGTTCCAGTCTGGTCTTAAATCCGGTCATAATACTGAAACGTTCTTGTTTAGAACATTGCATTAATATTAAGAGTACTGCTTTGGAATGGTTTCAGTCTTATTTGTCCGACAGAAGTTTTTCTGTCCACCTTGGGGATTTTACGTCCTCTTCATCACCCCTCTCGTGTGGAGTTCCTCAAGGTTCCATTCTTGGGCCTATTCTGTTCTCTTTACATTTGCCTCCTTTAGGGTCCATCTGTAGCAAGTATGGCATCTCGTTTCATTGTTATGCAGATAATACTCAACTTTATCTACCTTTGAAACAGAAAGATGCAAAGTCTGTAGCACCAAAAACTGGACTGAAGAAAATTAAGAAAAGACAGAAGTTGTGGTATTGGGTCTGGGGATGATCATGATTCTTCTTATTTGTATCTTAATGCTTTAAGATCATACGTGAAAACCAATGTAAAAAAAAAAAAAAAATCTGGGTGTTATTATGGACAGTAATTTTAAATTTTTAAAGTGCTTTATAAATAAACTTTGACTTTTCTTCAGTTCCCTGTGCCACCTTCTTTGTCACTATAGTTACCCTCATTAGTTTCCATACTAATTCATTAGCTCCTCCCTCTCTTTGTTAACTTGTGTATATATACCCCCGTGTTTGCCTTGTTCAGTGTCAGTTGTTGTTTCTCTGTAGATGCTCTTGCCTAATTTGCTCCAGCTGGGGATGGACAAATGAAGGCTCATAAAGCACTGAGGCTTTCCCGTTTGTTCCGGGAAAAGATGAAAAGCTTTGAGAGTGTCAAAAACATCACCATCTGGTAGTTAGTAAAAAATAAAGCAGCCAAAAGCCTGTGAAAGAAGCTTCCATTGGACAAATCAGCCACCACAGATTCCATAGACCAGGGGTGCCCAAACTCGGTCCTGGAGGGCAAGTGTCCTGCAGAGTTTAGGTCCAACTTGCCTCACCACACCAGCAGGAAAATTTCTAGTATGCCTAGTAAGAGCTTGTTTAGCTAGTTCAGGTGTGTTCATACAAGGGGCGAATAGAGTCCGAAACAACAAGGCAAAAGGTTAAATCCATGACAGGCGAAAAGACCAGGGCAGACGATAACAAGGCGAGGATACAAGACTCAAATGACTAGATACAGGAACAAGGCTAAAGTAGACTTAGAAACGTACAAAATGGCTCCGTACAGTTGCTAACACCAGGCGAGTGATAAATGCAATACAATGCTCAGCCACTAGGAACAGGAAGTACAAGGCTTTTATAGAGTACTTGATTGCTTACAGCTGTGTGTGTCATCAGCGCAGTGAACGATTGGAAATGTAGTCGGGGTGTGATGCAACAGTCTGTGTAATGTGAAATAGCCGTCGGATGCACAGGCGACCTCTGGTGGTGGGCAGACCAGTATTCATGACAGAGCAGGAACAGGTACCTGGAGCTGGAGCAGGTACCGCCATCTCTGGAGGTTCTGCAGCCTCAGCCGCCACCTCTGGCGAGCCTTCCGCGGGCATCGATGGCTCTGGAATTTCGGCGGTAGCATATGCGGCCCAAACACACCAGAAAGCAATCCCCCAAATGTGCTGCTGACATGGGGATTACTTCTGGGGCAGAAGGGTCGGTGAGCGCTGGTTTAGGGATACCAGCAGCATGTGAAGACACCAGTGGAGGATCCCTCAAACTGGATACCAGACTGGGATTATGACAAACTGACCTTGATGATTTGGGTGCAGCAGACAGGACGTGTCGTGACTCTGGACGATCAGACGTGACGTGGCATGACTCTGGACGATCAGACAAAATGTGACGAGGCTCTAGGAGGTCAGGCAAGATATGACAAAGCTCTGGAGGGTCAAATGAGACGTGACAAGGCTCTGGGAGGTCAGACGAGACGTGACGAGGATCTGGACGGACAACTGTGACGTGACGTGACGTGTCTCGGGAACAACAGCTGTGACATGACAAGACTCTGGACAATCAGATATGATGTATCAAGGCTCTGGATGATCAGACGTGACGTGACATGGATCTTGGAGACCAGTTGAGATGTGACTTGATTCTAGATAAACAGCTGAGACGTGACTTGACTCTGGACGAACAGCTGAGACAGGGCTTGACTTATGAAGATCAGCTGTGACTTGACTTAGGAAGATCAGCTGTGACTTGACTTGGCTCATGAAGATCAGCTGTGACTTGACTTGGCTCATGAAGATCAGCTGTGACTTGACTTGGGAAGAACAGCTCTGACTTTACTTGGTTCAGGAACAACAGCTGTGACTTGACTTGACTCAGGAAACACAGCTGGAGGGCAAGTGTCCTGCAGATTTTAGGTCCAATTTGCCTCAACACACCAGCTGGGAAATTTCTAGTATGCCTAGTAAGAGCTTGTTTAGCTGGTTCAGCTGTGTTCATATGAGGGGCAAATAGAGTCTGAAACAACAAGGCAAAAGCTTAAATCCATGACAGGCGAAAAGACCAGGGCAGGCAGAAGGTAGACAAGACGATAACAAGGCGAGGATACTCAAAGGGGAGGAGACTCAAATGACTAGATACAGGAACAAGGCTAAACTTGACTTGACTCAGGAACTCAGCTGTATCTTGACTTGACTCAGGAACATCAGCTGTTACAGTTACATGACTCAGGGATGGCAGCAGTGACATGACGGAGTGTTGTTGTCGCCGCCATCTTGTGAATGGGCTCCGCTGTCGCCGCCATTATGTGAGTGCGCTCCGGTGCGGCCGCCATTTCACGAGTGGGTTTAATCACCGGAGTAGCAATCAAAGAACCTGAATGTGCCGGAGCTTGCGGTCGATAAACTTGCCTAAGCGATACTCCTACATGTATAATCTTATTGAATAAGTAACAAATCATGAACATGTAATATCTCAGTGTTTGTGCGCTACTACTCTACAGCGTACTGTAAATGACTGTTAACTGTTAAACCCGCTCTATCCTAGATCAAGTTCCCATTGGTCAGATTAGTCATGCTTTTTCAGATCTTTGTCAACTAAAGAAGTAATTTCTCTTTTCATGCCATAAAAACACTTTAATATGTTAGCAAATTTTAAAGCTATTGTTAAGCGTGAATAGACACTCCTCGTCTAAGGGATATGAAAAATTGCACATCTGTTCCAGCTGGCCCTGGCATAGCTGGCCATTGCGATCTATGACAAGGGCATCTTATCACCGGGGTTGTTGCTGAAGATCTGTCCCGAGGACTCTTTATCCCGTAGATATTCAGTCAGATTGAGATCTGGGAAATTTGATAGCAAAGGCAACACCTTTATCTCTTTGTTAGGTTCTTCAAACTATTCCTGAACGTTTTGCCATGAAAGGGTGTACATGGTGTAATCTTTAGGCAGGTGGTACAAGTAACATTCACATGAATGCCAAGACCCAAGAACACCGCCCAGAACATAACACTGCCTCCACTGGCCTGCCTTCTTCCCATTGTGCATCCTTCTGACATCTCTTCACTAGGTAAATACACATGTAACACTGTTCCGGTTCTGGTTGAGTGCACGCTGTGTTTTTTGTCTGCCGCTGCTCTCCGGTTGTCTTCCCGGTTAATCTTGTCAAACACCTTTATTTTATAAAGTTATATTATGTTTTTTAGAGTTATTTATGCTAAGGACAACTAATGAAGCTTTGTCATTCCCGCTGCTGTTACCATGCTTGAGAGATCTTTTTATAAAGAGCTGCTATCATTGATTTACACTGGATCTAAGCACGACTATCCTTGGATTATATAAAGACATCCTGACCAGTTTAGTGTTAAAACACTAAGCCACAGTTTTGACACAGCTTTGTCATCTCCATGGCTGCTCTTGCACTGAGAGGATTCATACAAAGAGCCACTATCATTGAATTACATTGGATCTGCTTTTCGTCTTGCTTGTACTATTTTTCTCTTGCTCTCGCTGATCGTTCGTTTTTATTCTATAACCGAGAGTGCAACACCATGCTGTGCGTTAGCATTCCGTTAGCCGGTTAGCCTGCCATTCACGTTTCCTTTTTCATTTCTATTCGCGTCTACTACCGTTTTCCTTTTTTAGGGTTAGGGTTAGCGTTGTTTTCTCCACCTGCCCTTCTCTTCACACGTTCATCAAACAACATTGGTGAGTTGGAATCGTTCTACAATCACGGTGAGTAATGGCTTCTCCTGTTATTGCAATATGCACTACCTGCTACATGTATAGCTTACTTATCTCTGTTGGCAGTGAGGGATTTACATGTGATAAATGCAGGGAAATAGTTAGGCTGACAGAGAAGATTTCAGAACTAGAGACACGCATCCAAACTTTAATAGAGGATAGTAAGAATGTGAGGGCCTGATATGATACGGCTTTGGATGCGACTAGCCCAGGGAGT
Source organism: Labeo calbasu (assembly GCA_019740295.1). NCBI lineage: Eukaryota > Metazoa > Chordata > Actinopteri > Cypriniformes > Cyprinidae > Labeo > Labeo calbasu. The sequence goes on from JAHKKF010508625.1 coordinate 16,159, forward strand.
CCTGTACATTGTTCGGTTTCAGTAACTTCGCCTTTGCAGCAGGGCAACTGGGTGACTGTGAGTTCCGATCAGAACATCAGACAGGTTCTCCCCACTCAGTGACGCACCCACTGAAAAACCTGATGAAAGTGCTCTAGTTATTGGCGATTCTATTATATGGAACGTGAAAATGGAGGCACTAGCCACCATAGTCCAATGTTTACCAGGAGCCAGAGTGCCTGACATCTTGGCAAATTTAAAAGTGCTGGCTAATGTTAAACGTAAATTCAGTAAGATTGTTATTCACGTCGGCACTAACGATATTCGACTTCGCCAGTCGGAGATCACTAAAAATAATGTTAAAGAGGTGTGTGAACTTGCAAGTACAATGTCAGACATTGTAATTTGCTCTGGTCACCTCCCTGCTTATTGTGGTGACGAGATACATAGCAGACTGTCGTCACTAAATGGCCAGATGTCTAAGTGGTGCCCACAGAATAACACAGGTTTCATAGACAATTTGACAAGTTTTTGGGGCAGACCTGACCTGTTGAAAAGAGATGGCCTTCATCCCTCCAGGGGTGGTGCCGCTCCTCTCTCTAGAAATATTGCATATAGTCTTAGAGTTTGCACTTGACTAACTGGGGCCCAGGTCTGGAAGCAGACAGAATGGCTAAACCGACCGTCTGCTAGCCGCCTCAGTTAATTCTCAGCACATAGAGACCCTTTCACCTAGATATCCTGCTATTGAGACTGTGTCTGTTCCCCAAGTTAGAAAATTCTGCCTCTAGATCAATACCAAGAAGCTGTCTTTTTACAAAGGGCTAACTATTTTTCCAGTTTGATTGCCAAAAATTCCCATTTTGCACTTCAATTACATCTCAATTCTCCAACTACATCTGGGTTAGTTTCAACTACAGATTTGTGTGAAAAGTTTTGCAGCTTCTTCATAGACAGGATTGTTGGTATTAGGTCTCAGATTTTATCATTGTCATCAAAATGTTATAATTTGCAGATTAGTCCTTCTAGTCTGTCTGCTTTTCAGACTATATATCACTCTGATTTGCTGGCTGTCATCTACTATGAAATTAACCAAATGTTCTCTTTATGTTATTCCTGCTATCCTATTTAATGTGGTATTGGATGTTGTTTTACCAAGTGTACTTTCCATTATAAATGCCTCTCTGCTTAGCAGCACTGTTTTATCTTGCTTTAAACATGCTGTGGATCACCCTTTGCTAAAAAAAGAATAAAAACAAATCTAGACTTTTCTGATCTTCATCACTAAGGATCTATTTCTAAGTAGCCCTTTTTGCTGAAATTTCTGAAAAAAAGGTGTTGTTAAACCAATTTACACCGTATTTAATCTCTAACAACATCTTAAACTTTAAGGCTAAGCACAGTACTGAGTCTGCTTTTTTAAGAGTGACAAATGACATCTTATTATGAGCTGACTCTGGAAACTGTCCTTGTTCTGCTGGATTTAAGCTCAGCTTTTGACACTGTGGACCATTGCATTCTATTAAAAAGATTATATCATGAAGCTGGTATCTGTGATGCAGCCTTAAACTGGTTTGAGTCCTACCTTTCAAATAAGAGTATATCTGTAGAATTTTCATCATCCCCAACTCACATCCCCTATGGGGTGCCACAGGGTTCAATTCTGGGTCCAGTTTTATTTTCTCTTTACATGCTTCCACTGTGTTCGTCATAAGATCTCCTATCTTATCTCCTATCCATCTATGCAGATGATACCCAGCTCTATTTACCATTAGATTCTGGTAGTGATTCTGTTTTTTCTCTGAATGTTTAAAGGATATAAAAAAAAAATCGATGGATGAAAATTTTCTTCAATTGAATGAAAATAAGACAGAGGTTATCCTGCATGGCTCCAAACAGCAGATTGATAAATACAGTGCTTTATTGGGGCATCTGAAGTCCAACAAATACTCCTGCGTTAAAAATCTGGGGGTCATCTTTGATTCCAATCTGACATTTTACAGACAAATAAAGTTTGTGGTCAGGGCCAGCTTTTTCCAGCTAAAGTGGCTTCAAAAGTTAAAGTCCCTTCTTACAATTAGGGATTTGGAGGCGTTATTCACGCTTTTATCTCCTTGAGGCTTGATTACTGTAATGCCTTGTATGCTGGAATCAGTCAGTCATCGCTTTCATGATTACAGATAGTCCAAAATGCTGCAGCTTGCTTTCTGACCAGGACAAAAAAAGAGGGAACATATTTCACCTATCCAGGCCTCTCTCCATTGGCTCCCAGTGAAACAAAGAATTTATTTGCGTTTTAACTTACGTGTTTAAAGCTCTACATGGACTTGCCCCTATTTATATATATCTGAACTTTTATGTTTTTATTGTCCTTAGAGATCACTCAGATCTTCAGTTTAGTTGTTACTTAAGGTCCCAAAATCTTGTTTGAAAACTAGAGATAGGTCTTTTTCACTTTATACTCCAAAGTAAAGTTTAAAGTATCAATTGAAACATATCTGTTTTCTCAGGCATATTCATAACTTGGTTTTAATTTTGTATGTATATCTATTTAATGCTAGGGGTAGCAGTCTGTGATGTAGCAGTTTTGTTTTGTTTGTTTTTTTGACAATTATAACTTTTTGTTTTTTTATTTTTTTAAAAAATGCTTGTGTCTTGTTTTATTATGTGTGTACTTTGATCTGCTTGTGAAGCACTTTGGTCAACATTCATGTTGTTTTAAGGTGCTATACAAATAAACTGTGACCTTGACATGTACCCAGCCATCCACCCAGTCTAAAACAAAACAGACCAAACATCCTTCTCTTATTGCTCCATGGCCCAGTTCTGATGCTCACATGCCTATTGTATGTGCTTTTGGCAGTGGCTGTAACTGTGTGTTCTGACACTTTCTATCACGGCCAGCATTCAATTTTTTTAATAATTTAAGTAGCTACTCTGTGTGATTGGACCAGACAGGCTAGCCTTGGGTACTGTGCATCGATGAGCCTTGGGCACCCATGACCCTGATGGTGTGACCCAACCGTGAACCATGGTTTAGCAATGCTTTGCTGCCTCAGGGCCTGACCATTTTACAAAAGAATGTCAGGACAGCATTTGATGATTTCAAGTTTTAGGGAGTGGGGTGATGCAACAACACAATGACCTAAAGTACACAAGTAAATCAACTAGAGACAATTTGATTTGTCATTACCTAAATAGGGCTGTTAGGGTTATGGTTGAACAACCCAGGAATACTGATAAACTGAAACACATTAATGGAAAGGAATGGTACATGATTTGTACGTAATTGGTCAGAAGTCTTATGGGTAGCTACAGGAAATGTTTGCTGAAGACTTTGCAGCTAAACAACAAGTTACTAAATTAGAAGGTTGACTTACTTTATCCACCCTGCTCTGTAAATGATTACTCAATGTATTCTTTAAAAATGTGTAAAAAGCAACCATTTGTATCTTAATAACAGGGTCTGTAGACACAAGAAACTGAAAGAAAAGCAAATGAGAAAAAACGTCTCAGGTTACGACTGTAACCCCGGTTCCCCGAAGGGAACGAGACGCTGCGTCAAGCGACGCTTTGGAGAATGCCTTCAGCGTGAACACGCTCTGAATCACATGTGTAATCAGTCCAATAGAGAAGCGGGACGTCATAGGCGGGTGACGTCACGGACCAGGAAGCTATAA
>JAHKKF010508626.1:0-22799 GCA_019740295.1 Labeo calbasu
ACACACACACACACACACACACACACACATAAACAAACCTTTATTTTGGTTGTGATTAATTGTGATTCATTGATTGGATAGCTCTAAGAAGAATATTTTAACAGTTTTGCTTAATAAATCTTATTCGACCATATTCGTCTTGACCGAACATAGTAGCAGGCGTTTTAATCAAAAGTGTCAAAAATGACCTTAAAATCAACATTGAAAATTTATAAATATTTCCATGAGTGGAAGCAACCAACACAGAGCCAAATATTGTATTAGTACTAGCTTTTTCACAAAGTAACAGATGAATTTGCACCAAAATGCAATAAAGTCTATTTGGGTACACAAATATATTATTTGTCCTAAGGCATAAATGTATTATTTTGACTTTTTTTTGTCTTTTTTGGCAATTTTCATAAAAAATCTAAAATAATTGCTACTTCTGCTGTGCAAATTAGGCCTGCAAACCATCAGAGCAGTTTTTAAATTGCATCCATTTAGCCTTTTACCTGAAATGCATCCTGGAGGGTTAAAAATCCAGGGTCGTGCTGTGAACAAACAGATCTCTAGAAGAGAGCAGACCAACAACCTCTGGCCATTATACTCAGCCAAACAGCACATTATACTCTAGACAGCGAGATCTATAAACCAACATGTTCCTACCTAATGAATATTTATGAGAATCTCTACCCTTGGCCTTACAGGATCAGATGTGACTCCAAACTATGTGGATGCGAGCCACACCAACATCACTATTTCCCCTTGGTGTGGCTGTCGAGGCAGCGGAAATCACGAAGCGGAGTGCGAGGCCTTCCTCCGAGACTTCAGAGAGAACACTTGCTTGAGTGAGTGGAGATGAAACCTCACGTAACCTCACGGCCTGAATAGCCATCCTTATGGGCTTAACCTAAATAGCACATTAATGAGAAACGCTATGTCTTACGGACATGTGATTTCTTTTGCTGAGGGTCTGTTTTTTTCCCCACATGAAATTTTCATGCATGTGTTTTTATTTGCATATGTGTGTGTGTCTCGGTGTGTAGGAAACGCTATCCAGGCATTCGGTTATGGCACGGATGCGGGTCTAGTTCCCATCACGGAGTCTCAGTCGGCGGTCCCATCAGTCCGGACCAATCTGCAACCGGCTATCATCACCAAACATGTCATCAACTCAAATGATGTCAAGCAAATAGACAGTGCATGTGTTTTCTCCACATGCGCCAATCTTCAGGTAGGTCAGAAAATTTTGCTGTTCATTGTGTTGTGTTACATTATTACCAAGTGAATCCAAAGCTAAAAAATGAAGGAATTTAAAGATGAAGTGTGCATTTTTTTCCAATATTGAAAAACTTTTTCCTGTTCCAGTTTAGCCTACAGTCTCAGAAAAAAAGATACAAGACTGTCACTGAGGCAGTAACCTTGTAAAAGGTACTAATATGTAACATTTAGGGGTAAATACGATACAGATATGTACCTTTAGCTTTCAAACCTTAGTGACGGTTTTGCATTTTTTTTCCCTAAGAGTGTATAAGCTATTTGTAGGTTGATTTCAGTAGAAAAAGTGTAAACGCTGACATTCCAAGATGTTTTCAAAACATTGTTTGTTTAAGAATCCCAACCAGCCTGACACAGCAACAGCTCAACCAATAGTGTGAGTTTGGGGCGGGGCTATCTGATTGACTAGCCAATTGCAGACAGAGATGCTGTGTTCAAAATGCTATACTATCATAGTACTCATAGTAGAGCTACTGTATTTGCCATAATCTGCTAAATATAACTCAAGTACACTGAAATCAGTACAGAAGCTGTGTTTGGAAAGGCAAACTACAATACAACTCCTACTATATTGCAGTATGCAATGTGTACACTTTGAATAGTATGTGAATTTTCTGTATGCGTGGAATTCCCGGATGACCTACTACATTTGCTGAAATCTGATGTGTGCATCTGAGGACACTGCGTGGGATACTGTTTCGTTAGTAGCACAGAAATTGTACTTTATTCTCTATGGCATGTTTCCGATCAAGTCAAATGACGTCACCTTTACCTCTATAGCGCTTTGTACGGTACTGATTGTTTCAAAGACATTAATGCTATTAATATTATATTAGTATTAATAAGGTAATATATAAAGAACATATATACATAAAAATAATATTTGAATTATGCAAACAGAATTAAATTCCACTGCAAAGCAGCTCTAAAAATAAACGGAATGTCTGTTTGCTTAAAGTGCAAATAGCCTGATATGTTGGCAGAGGCTATTTACATTAACTCCGCCCACCAATGCCTGGTTAGGATAATTCATTTGCGACTGAAAACGACTGCGTGCAACTATGGAAAATATTTAAGAGCACCAGTGCAACTGACCCGAACAGCATATTTGTGTTTGCGCTGAGGGAAGCTTCAAAGGTTTACGCGTTTTTGCAACGCTGAGTTATGTATCACAGACATATCTCACGATTCATTGTGCAGTATAGAGAGCTTCTACTGATTATAATGGAACTTTCTGAGATTGTGATGAACTAAAATGAATGACAGCTTTTAATGATTTTTAAGGGAGTTTGTAAATGAGATATTTATTTACAGTTAAACATATTTACAGTTTATACAGTTAAATAAACAAGAAGTTAATATTAAGTGACTTAAATTGTCTGACTATGACACTATTGTCTGATTTTGTTCTCTTTCTTCATCAAAAATAGTTTGAAAGAAGTCACAACTGAGCCGTTGCGCATCTGGAAACACAACGTTGTTTCATTTACGAATGAATGTGCGTTTTTAAACCAATCTAGTGAGTCAGTGATTCAATTTCCCATTCATAAAGCCAGTCACTTGCTTAATTCCTGAATGAATCAGCCATTCGCACGAATCAAATGAATGAATGATTCAGCAATTAAATCAGTGAACTGCTACCACCTACTGGCAGTTTTAGTTTCATTTGAAAGTATCTTTTCAGTGATTTAAATAATTTAATATTTCTATATTCAAACTTTTATATTTAAAACATTAATGTCAACATAAATTTATGAATTTGATTGCACTCATGCCATCTCTGATCCTCATTAAATATATGAAAATACACCAAGTCACTTTTGTGTTCTTGTGTGCCACCTCTGTAGTACAAATTATTTTTGTTAATACTGATTCCATTTGATTGGTAACTTCTTCTACTTGTTCTTATTCTGTTGTTTTAATTTGAAATTTTAAAATGCTTATAAAATAGAATTTTTTTAAAAAAAAATTGACATATAAGATGACATACTTAATTAGAAAAATTTAAAAAATATATCATTACAAAGGTAAAAACAAAATTCCCCAGTAAATCACTTTAAGGAGTCAAATATCACCTCATAACGGAAAGGCAAATTTTGGATTAGATTTTTTGATTATTGATTAGAAGGTGCTCCTGAGATTTTGACTGTGCTCATAAATTTTTTAAGTTAGGAACATAAAGGCTTCTAAAAAGAAAAGTGAGCGTAGAGCCCTGGTGTCTGTAGTGTCAGTACCGTAACAAGTAAGATGCACAGTCACTGCTTTTGACGCGATCGATTCGAGTTCGAATCCGCCTTTTGCCAAACTTGTTCTAAACTCAAACTCGTTTTTACAGAATTCAGATAACTTGGAACACTTTTTTGCCATTGAGATAATTCCAGTGAATAACTGTCATTAGGCTAGTTTGGATTGTCCAGTGGGTTGGTTCGGTTACACAGATATGGCAATCCCTATGCTAGTGGCACAGAAATTGCACAGTTCTCTTTTAAAGTCATAAATCACATTCATGACTCAATGTTCTTTTTTTTTTTTTGGTCAGTGTAATGGGCAATAGTGCTACTTTTTCTGCAAGCTTACATTCGATTTGGACAGACTTGTATGTGCCATACTAACTTCAAAATTGCCCTGAATGTCAAGATCAGTGCTAAAATGTGTATCGCTGTTTTTTGCATGTACAAAAGCAAAACACACAAATTCCATTAAACCCCCTTTAAATCTAGGCCAAACCTTGAGGACACCAACTATTACAATCATTAAAATAACTGAGCGAAGCAGAGTCCCTCTTCGGGGTGGGGGGTGGGGGGTTGGGGGAATCATGTTTTACCTGAAGATATGCAGAGTGTCTAGTGAAAGGTAAAACGCTTTTGTATAATTCAGTATGCAGGTGAATAATTCATAAACTCAGAGCGTTTGTCAGCTCATGCAGGGGCCATTTAGAGCGAACCAGCAGTATGGCTGTCCACACCAGCGAGGTCTGTAATACCTGAAAATCATGAAATATTGAGCCTTGGTGCTCAGATGGAATATTAAGGTTTGAATCTGGCCAATGAAAATCCTGTTTCTAGATAGTGTATGTTGATTCTCGCTTTGATTTCAAGGATGTTAGTATGATTTGTCGTGCATGCAGGAAGCTATGTAATCCTATGTAAATGAGTGATGTCATCACAAACACTAATTTGTTAGCTAATCCAAGTTTGAAAGGGCCTGCATTATAGAGATATGACTTAGTGTGACCACTTCCATCCTATCGTGCCTCGCAGTTCTGTCCTAAGTCCTGAGGATTCAGTTATAAGCCCCTGGGTACTGAAGAAAATGACTGTACTCTCTCATCCATGCTGAAACAAATTATGAAAACTCCACAGACAGAAATATCATATAGTCGCGCTGGAAATAACTATTTTAATTTATGTTTCTGGCAATTGTCGTAGGAGGCAACAGTCAATCTGTGAAAAGTGGTTTTCTGACATGGCTGCTCCTATCTACTCGATTACTTGGTGCGTTTACAAGTTGGACGTATTGAACTTGCGCTCGCGGTATAGAATTTGAGAGTGTGGAATGTGTTGATTGAATAAAGCAGGTGTACTCAACAATGTCAAGTTTTTGATTGAAAAAAATAACTCCAGATTTATATAACACTGGGGAAAAGTGCATTAATTTCCATAGTAATCTGATTTTCACCTGATACATATACACAGTATATCATGATTTGCCCTGTCATTAAAACTACACTGTCAGAAAAATGTGTAAAAATTATACTTTTGTACAGCTTGTCATTGGGGCAGTACCCTCAAAGAACTCTTTGTACCTTATTTACCCCTAATGGGTGCATATAAAAGTTGGAAACATTTTAAAAGCTTGAACTAGTTTTAAAGTTTAAAGTTTGAATGTTTTGAAAACAACAAAGACTATCAGATAGATAGATACATAGACATATTGCTAGCATGTTAGCATGATATGTTGTTAACGTGATTCAAAACACTGTTAACATGCTGTTCACGTGATTTACATGTTAGCATGCTGCTAACATGGTGTTAGCATGTTCTTACCATGATTAGCATGTTTATAGCATGTTTATACCATGAGTAACCTGTTGCTTGCATGTTTCTAACATGATTAACATGTTGTTAAAATGTTTCCAGCATGATTAGCATGTTGGCATGCCGCTAACATTTCTAATGTGATTGTCATGTTAGCTAGCTAACATATAATTAGAAGAATAAGCAGATTTAGTAAAAAATAAAAACCAGCTGAAAACCAGCTAAAACCAGTTGATGTAGCAAAAAACAGTTACCTGGTTAAAGTTGAAAGTAACTAATTTAAGCTTGCTTGGTTTTTAAACAGGTAAACATGTTAACATGTTTTTAACATGATTAACATGTTATTAGCATGTTGCTAACATGTTTTAGCATGATTAGAAGAATAAGCTAATTTAGCAAAATAAGTAAAAAAAAAAACAAAAAAAAAAAAAACAGCTGATATAATAACCAGGTGCTATAGCTTAAAAAAAAAAGACTTAAAAACCAGCTAAAACCAGTTGATGGAGCAAAAAAAAAGGGATAAAACCAACTAAACCGGCTGATTGAAGGGGGAAAAAACTAAAAAGCAGCTGAAACCAGCCTAAGCAGGTTGTCTAGTCTTAGCTGGTTAAAGCTGAAAGTAACTGGTTTAAGTTTCCTTGGTCTTAAAGCAGGTAAACATGTTGGTAACATGTTTCTAGCACGATTAGCAAGTTATTATGTTGTTAACATGTATGATAGCAGCATGATAGCAGACTGATTTAGCAAAAAGTTAAAAATGAGCTAAATCCAGGTTATGTAGCAAAACAACAGTTTAAAAAAGACACTAAAAAAACAGCTAAAACCATCTAAACCAAAAACAGCTAGAAAGCAGCTAAAACCAACTGATTTAGAAAAAAACACACACCTAAAAACCAGCTAAAACCAGCCTAAATTGGTTGTTTTAGTCTTAGCTGGTTTAAGGTGATAGTAACTGGTTTAAGTTGTCTAGGTCTTTAAACAGGTCTCCCAGCTTGACTAGCTAAGACCAGCCAAAAAGTGGCCAAAACCACTTTAAAACCTGAAAGTGTTTTTTTTCCAGTACGGAGGGGTTAAGCTTTACTATAGCAATAGACAGCTTAAAAAGTCTCACTGCACAAAAGTTTTCACCCCCTCAATGAAAGTCTATGGGATTTTGGGTGGTTTTGATAGTCTGGTTTTAGAAAACCGTAAATTAGATCAGTTAGAAAAGATATAGCAACTAACTTCAGAATAGTCTTAAGGTCTGACCGGAGTTTGGCGGTTGTAGCTTTAAAGCTCTAGAAGAAGATACTGACTATATTTTGGCTCAGAAAAAGAAGCAGCAGCTTAAATAGCATAAGTTTTTCAAGCCAATTTAATTAATAACCCTTTAGCAGTAAAAAAGGTACAAAGGTTTCTTTAAAGGTACAAGCCCCAGTGACAAGCTGTTATACCCTTAAAGGTACCATTTTTGTACATTTTTTGACATCTTAGCCACAAAAAAAGTCAAATTTGGACATTTTATGGTAGATATTGTCAGGCATAACACATCAGATTTAGTTTGTTTCAAGATTGCTTTTCTTGATAATTATGCTGGCTGAAATGCTCTTCCACTCAATGCAACATTTTATTTTGAAGAAGAAAATTGGTACAGATGCATAAAAAGAAGGCATGTTCGTGCTGAATAGAATGACAACAGGTGCTTTCACAAATACAGCTTTTCCATAAATTTAACAGCATTTCTGTGTTTAAAGGTCATGTGTGAACAGAACCAATTGTCCATATGAAGAAAAACGTTTGAAAAACATGATTATCTACATTGTGGAAAGAAATGTCATGAAATTGGACAGATGCTAAAACAAAAGAACTGCTTTCTATCCAAACAGTTGGATAAATTAGCTGACAGATTACGGAAACTGTTCTAAGTTTATATTAAATATGCAACAATGTATAGACAACACCAAGAGCACATGAGTTTAATGGCATTTTGTTTGCTAATATTGCTACACAAGAGTAGAGAGCGCTTGGTTAAACTGGATTACAGGCGGTGGGTGAATATATGCAGGGTTTTGCGTTGCAATATTGTGGGCGTAAAATGGCCGCAAATGTTTAGTGAATTCACCACGGAATGTGTACAGATGGGTACAAAAGGAAATTCATGTTTTTTCTGAGATGAATCCATTTCCTGAGCAGCCTGGGATTTGACTGTGCTGTTAAATAGGGCACTGAAACTATCAGTTATTAATAATGCTTATTAATGTCACCATTCCTGTGATGTTCTGCTAGGGCTTCTGTTTGTTTACTTTAATTTCAAGCAGCTTGTTAGTACTCTAAAGTCAGTGTTTTATCATAAAAAAATTAAAATAAATAAATAAAAACTATTCAGTGATTCCATGCTTTCTTTCTTTCTGCTCTAAAACGTTGCATGTTCCTTGTGGGAAAAGCAATTCAAAGACTCAATCAAGCAAACCATTGTGCAATTTTTCATAAAGCTTCTTATGGTTTTACATCAAAGAGGCTGCAGTTGTTTTTTTTTTTCTCGGTTTTGTAGCTAACAAATCATACTCAGCTGAGAACTTGAACATGTTAAGTGTTTGCACGACTGTTATATCTTTCAAATATATCTAATGCATTTATTCTGCTTCGTAGCATGAGAAAAACCCACCTGCTCAAACGTTTTGCACACTTATGAAGCGACCAGCCACATAATTTCTGACTGATTTCTGTCATTTACTGTGTATTTATAGGTTGGGTTTGTAATGTGTGCACCCCTATCTGTCATTGGTCACCCAAACAGACAGTCTCACAATGAATGCCATTGGTTGAGACGATGTTGTTTTGTCTGGCTTGTTGAGATTCTCAAACAAACACAGTCGTGTTTTAAAAGCATCGCAGTGTTTATGCTTTTCACGGGAACCAACCTACAAATGACCTACTTAAAGTCTCTTCATATTAAGCTATGTATAAGCTAAGTATTAAGCTAAGTAATATCCAACAAATGACACACTTCAGCTTTAACATCCATATTACACTGTTCCACTACAGCTTAGTGTATGTCTTGTGCTGTTTTTTTTTTTAAACCCAAGACTGAAATTACGTACAGGCATAGATTACGATGGAGGGCAGCCAGACACAATCAGGAGGATATGGTCATGTGATCCTAAGAATATTAATTATTTCTATTTTCACAGGACAGTGAGCAGAAGTGTTCCAACAGTTTTGAATGTGCTGATGAGGTAAGACAATATATCATATATAACATAACTGACCTATTGGTAAGCCAATGGAGTTGCTAACTGTCTTACAGTAGCTGTGTTTCCATTACCCTTCAAATTGCGCAAAATGAAATTGCGAATTGTAGACATGCCTAATGGAAACGCGTCAATTTCGCAAAAATCCTGTATATCGCAAAAAAGTTTTTAGTTCGCATGAGGTGGTTTTTCATTTACAGGTTACATGGCGCATGTAAAAAGTCATATGGTCATTCCTTAATGTACTATAACCTCCAAGAAACACTTTATACGTGGCCGCTCTCAAGTATAAGGGGCTTTCCCTGCAATTAATAGTTTTTACACTGCACACATCTTCAGTGCATAGCGACTCTGACACAGCCACCGGAGCTGATCACGGCCACTCTAGTCATTACTTGTGTTTTTACCAGCCGCACCGCACAAGTTTCAGAAGCGGCTCCCTATGCTGCTTCTGTGAAGATACACGCATAAGACAGATTAAATATAGCCAAAATCCCACCAAAATCCATTGCCATGACTTATCATGAGAGGAAAAAAATTATGTTTTGGTCACATAACATCGGTTAATGGAAATGCTGTCATTTTGCAATACTTTCTTATCAACATTTATAAAATATTGCCAATATGTAATGGAAACGTGCCTGATCACAGCTGTCCCAAAATGTTTTTGCGAAATTTTGTAATTTTGGACACAGAAGGACCACCTCTCGTCGAGGAGCATTCAAGTGGGACTTAAATATGGCATAGAGGGGGTAAAGTTTTTAAAATAAATAAATATGGTGTGTAACAAGATTAATTTGGAAGCGAGGGTTTATAGATAGCAATGAAAGTGGGAGAAGCCTCATGTTACAGTCGTCACGATCACAGATGACAACATCCAGGATCAACACTGTTCATGTACCGCATTGTAAGATTAAATTAATTTCAACTGAACCAGTTTAACACGGAGAAATGTAGACCTTTGTTTATGTGATTTTGACCTACACTGTACATACGTAAGAAGACTTAGCAGTTTAGATTTGTATGTTTACGTTAGCATGGATTCACTAACTTCATCGTTAGCTAGTTGTAATCCAGAGATACCTTGCTGAAGCACAATATGACATTATTGTTCCAATTGAGCAGATCGAAAAAAAAATTAACTTAAAGGAGAAGTTCACTTCCAGAATAAAAATTTACAAATAATTTACTCTCCCAAGATGTTCATGTCTTTCTTCAGTCGATAAGAAATTATGTTTCTTGAAAAAAACATTTCAGGAATGTTCTTTATATAATGGACTTCAATAGTGCCCCAAAGTTTGAACTTCCAAAATGCAGTTTAAAAGCAGCTTTAAAGGGCTCTAAACGATCCCAACCGCGGAAGAAGGGTCTTCTAGAAAAAAAAACGATCTGTCATTTTCGAAACAAATTGACAATTTATATACTTTTTAACCTCAAATGCTCCTCTTGTCTCATCTCTATGATGTGCATGCATTGTCTGTGGTCAGTCCACGTCAATACAGTTAGAGTATTTGGAAAAACTCCCGTCTCGTTTTCTTCTTCAACATCAAAATCGTCCTACATCGCTGATTTACCTTTTTTTTTTGGTAATGGGCGTTTGATCTCTTTGCATGTTCACTTTGTAAACACTTGGTCAGTACTTCTGCAGCGATGTAGGACAATTTTGAAGTTGAGATGGGAGATGGGAGTTTTTCGACATACCCTAACTGTCTTGACCGTATTGAACCGAATAAAATAGTTCACGCAGACTTAGACAAGACGAGCGTTTGAGGTTAAAAAGTATATAAATTGTTCATTTGTTTTGAAGATGACATAAGAACCTTCCTCCTCGGCTGGGATTGTTTAGAGCCATTTTCAATTAAACTGCATCTTGGGGGCACCATTGAAGTCCATTATATGGAGATAATTCCTGATTTTTTTTTTCCCCTCAAGAAACAATTTCTTATTGACTGAAAAAAAAAAAAGGCATGAACATCTTGAATGACAAGGGGGTGAGTAAATTATCTGTAAATTTTTGTTCTGGAAGTGAATTTCTCCTTTAATGAGAGTATGACAACCAGAAAATAAAATGTCCTTCCAATTACATCATTAGAGTTATGTAGTCTTTACTAACGTTTTTAAAAAACATTTATACATTGTTCTTGGAACATTTCAATGTTTTTTTTTTTAATGATACTGCTTGTTTTAGAACTTTCAGATAAAACTCAAAAGTAACGTTCCCACAATGTTTCAAAAATTTCAATTTCAAAAGTATGCAAAACCTAAAAGAAAAAGAGTTTAAAACATGTTAAAAAGTTTTCAAAGAACATTCAGAAATAAAGTTTTCATAACTTAATGGGACGTTAGCAAAATGTTCATAGAACTTTTTTTTCAGTTCACCCAAAAATAAGAATTCTGTCATTAATTACTCACCCTCATGTCGTTCCAAACCCATAAGACCTTCATTCATCTTCGGAACACAAATTAAGATATTTTTGATGAAATCCGAGAGCTTTCTGACCCTGCATAGACAGCAACGCAACTGACATGCTCAAGGCCCAGAAAGGTAGTAAGGACATCATTAAAATAATCCATGTGACATCAATGGTTCAACCATAACTTTATGAAGCTACAAGAATACTTTTTGTGCGCAAAGAAAACAAAAATAACAACTTTACTCAACAATTTCTTCTCTTTGTCGCATGTTCACAATGATGAACAGAGATGGGCGTTCCACGTCAGAACGCCGGCTCCTGCGTCAGCAGCACCACACGCGTATGTCGTGGTACTCTTCTTCTGCTTGTAAACAAGGCGCAGCACATCTGGGTTTGACATCAGAACGCCAGCATCGGTAGCACCACGCGCATACGTTGTGATACTTTCATGAACACGTGGTGAAGAAATTGTTGAATAAAGTTATTTTTGTTTTCTTTGTGCACGAAACGTATTCTCATAGCTTCATAACATTATGGTTGAACCACTGATGTCACTATTTTAAATGTCCTTACTACCTTTCTGGGTTTTGAACATGGTAGTTGCATTGCTGTCTATGCAAGGTTAGAAAGCTCTTGGATTTCATCAAAAATATTTTAATTTGTGTTCTGAAGATGTACGAAGGTCTTACGGGTTTGGAACAACATGAGGGTGAGTAATTAATGACAGAATTTTAATGTTTGTGTGAACTATCCCTGTAAGTCAACAACAGTCATTGTCACTGAATAAACAAACTATTAAATTATGTTAAAAGTAGTGAGTAACTGGGAATTAGGGAAATGACCTGTAATCGGAATACCTGAACTAAAAAAAGCTTGTAATGTTTCCTCAGAATGTGCTGAACCCCAATATGGAAGGATCCATTGACTCGGTGGGCTCTCACCAGGCTGACAACAACAGAGCCAGACATTCATCTGTGACTTCAATCAGTGTTTCTGCCGCCACACTGACACTGGCCTTTGCACTGGTCAATCAGGTTGTGTAAACACAGCCTGACTCTACAACACCAGGAAGCATCTGATGGATTCTTCTGACCTCAATCAAAGAACTTCTCTAAAGTGACATTGATCTTTCTCTCTCTCTTAGTGTGTGTATATGTGTGTATCACACGCCATCTTTAAAAACCAGTCGAAACAAAAAAAAAACAACAACAAATCCTTTGCAGGAGCTTCTAAAAGACTCGAAACACCACTGCCCCATTGAAGAGAAAGTGAGGAACCACCAGTGGACACGGAGAACTTCTACAAACGTCTTCTAATGCCAGAAGGAAAGTAGCCCACCGTGTTCTCCAATATTATGAGAACAGGCTATAAAATGCAATCATGTGACCCATTGATGAACTCTCTCTGTATATTTACCTAGAGATATAGAGCATTCATTCTAAAAACAAAACTCTTCGCTATCTCCCCCGCGCACATCAGTACAGTAGTGCTCACTGCCTTGATCATTACCAGTAATTCCATGTAAATGATTCTTTTGTTCAAAAAAAAAAAAAAAAAAAGGATGAAATCTCAATTTGTGCCCTTTTTAATTCCGAAAAACTACAAGGGGTTATCCGCGACACGTTTGGATTCTCCAATCTGGCGAGATTCGGATCATACTGCCCGGTGTACAATGTGTATAATGATGTTTGTAAGTATATGAGATTCTTTTTCCTGTTTTATCTCTAAAGAACCTTTAGCATGTGCCGGAAAGCCGAGCGACGTGGGGAACTAGAACAAAAGCGGAGAGCCACGTGAAACGTATCACCATGGAGAGCCGTCAGTGCCAATGATGTTCGTCTTAGGCTGTTATTATGTGTAATCATTTCTTTCTTGCCAAAAGACTTGGATTATATTCAAAGAAAAATGCTCCGGGGAGAGCGGAACAAAAGATCCATTTGCGGAGAGGGTCAATTGTTGGTGTATTTTATAGTGTGCAATCTATCGTGTGGCCTTACTTTTTTGTCTTTGCTCTGTTCCTCTCTCTTATGTAATGGTTTCAGACCGTGCCACTTGCAGAGTACCGCCAAGACCGACTGAGATGATTTCAGACGTTCAAAAATAGCAGCTCCTATGACTCAAAAAGGTCTTGGTTCATTTGTGATGCTTTAAACTGAGGCAAGACAGAGGCTCAAGAATGTGTCAGAAATATTTGTTTAAAACTGAATAAAAACATCCTAGTAATGTCTCGGAGAGTCGTGATCTGCTGCGGAATTAGGTCTGAGTTATTGTCTTGGAAAAAGTTTTGAAATGCTCTGTGTACACTGTAAAAACAATTTGTTGAGTCAACTTAAAATAATTTGTTACCTGGCTGCCTTAAAATATTAGGTTCAGTTAACTCAAAAAAAGTTTATTCAACTTGAAATGTTAAATTATACTAAGTGACAACTTAGATATTTGAGTTGATTGAACTTAAAATTTTAAGGCAGCTGGGTTACTTACCCATCTGTTAATTTTAACAAACACAAATATCTAAGTTGTTACTTAACATTTACTTACTTAACATAAACTTAACATTTCAACTTATTTGAGTTGACTGAACTTATAATTTTAGGGCAGCAGGGTAACAAATTGTGTTTTTTACAGTGTAATGTACAATTACATATTTAAAGTCAGTGTGAAATCAAAACGGACCCTGTTTAACATTATTCTAATGAAAAAATGTTTTCATACTTTTTATCAGAAAGAGCCAATTTGATCTTTGCCCGATGTTTGTAGCGGTCTCGATTCCGGCAGTATTTATCTCATTTATTTTTTTGCGAAAGGTAGAAAGTATTAAAAAGTATTTGTTAAAAAGTTATATGCCATGAACCAAAGTAACCAGCTATGAGGTGATTCACAACTGTACAGACTGTGATTTGAAACAGGAAGGTAACAGCTTTAATGAGGGAAAGAACTATAATCCCATGAAACATTGTGAAAATTATAACATAAAAACAAAGGATAAATATAAAACTGTTGATTGAAAGCTGTTGTTTTGTACACATTCTACATTTATTGCAAAAGTTGTGTATAGACAAATATTTAGGTATTTTGAGAGTGATTGGAAAATTGAATCTACAGCTATCGAAAACTTGAAAATTGTCATTTTTTCTTTGGATGTATCATTTATAGTTATGTGTTTGAGTAAGACGTAATTTTTGTTTTATTCTATAAACTACTGATGACGTTTCTTCCAAATTTTAAATACAAATATAGTTGTTTAAAGCATTTTTGACAGTTTTTAATGGCATGTTTTCAGACATGTCTATATCCATTTTAAACAACACAATACCAATGTTTTAACTTCAGAAGAGTTAGGAAATTGGTGGAATAAACCTGTTTTTCAGTCACAACAAATGTTATTTTGACCAATTGTCATTTTTTGTGGGTCTACATGACAATATTTTTATTTGAAATCTGGAAGAAATGTTATTAGACCTTTATAGAATACAACATTAACTTTTCACTCAGACCCATTTCTAGTAAATCTAGAGAAACTGAGAATTTTCCAGTCAAGTCTCTTAATTTTTTCCAGAGCTGCATTATGTAATTCGAAGTACTTTATTGTAGGGGTCGACCGACATATGTTTTTCAGGGCCCATGCCGATACCGTTTATTACAGATCAAGTAAACCGATAACTGATCATTTGAACTGATATACAAACTACCAGTAAAAAAATTTTGAACAATTATCACTTTTAACCAGTAGCATATTGGCATACCCATTCATAACATATTGGCTATTTATTAGTATAAAGCACATATTCTACATCCCCTATCCTAACCAATACCTAACTACCAGCAGCAAATTAGTAGTTTATTGAGGCAAAAGTCATAGTTAACAGTTTGTTAATAGTGAGAATTGGACCTTAAAATAAAGGACCAATCTTCAGCTGACCAAGTTTGCATTTATTTGACCCAAAGTACAGCAAAACAGTAAAATCTTGAAATATGTTTACTGTTTAAAATAACTGCTTTCTATTTGAATATATTTTAAAACATAATTTATTTCTCTGATCAAAGCTACATTTTCAGCATCTTTACTCCGGTCTTCAGTGTCATATGATCCTTCAGAATCATTCTAATATGCTGAATTATAGAAATTAATAATACTTTTATTTAGCATGCATGCTTTATATTGATCAAAAGTGATGATAAAGTCATTTATAATGTTGCAAAAGATTTCTGTTTCAGATAAATACTGTTCTTCTGAACTTTCACTGGACTTTCTATTCAGCGGAGAAACCTAAAAAAAATTCTTCTCAGCCGTTTTTAACATCATCATAATAAATGTTTTTTGAACAGCAAATTAGAATATTAGAATGATTTCTAAAGGATCATGTAACTGGAGTAATGATGCTAAAAATTCAGCTTTGAAATCACAGGAATAAAATACATTTTAAAATATATTAAAATAGAAAACAGTTATTTTAAATAGTAAAAATATTTCACAATATTATTGCTTTTGCTGTACTTTGGATCAAATAAATGCAGGCATGGTGAACAGAAAAGACATCTTACTTTTAAAAAACTTTTGACTGGTTGTGTATATGTCTGGTGTAATAAAAGAAAATTAATGCCAAAATTAAGAATAACTAATTATGCACACAGTGTATTAAAGATCAAGTATACCGATAACCGATATTTTGAACCGATTTATATGTCTGGTCTAAAAATGTAGTCAAAATTAAGAGTAACAACGGCTCTGACAAAAACTTTCTTTAAAAGGTTTTAAATTATTGTAGTGGCAAATCAGTTTCTAAAATGACCAATACCGATAACCATAATCATGCTGCAATAATCGGTCAACCCCTACATTATTGGTGTAAAAATTAAATTAATGTCAAACGAATAACAAGGGCTCTGACAAAAACGTTCTTTAAAAGGTTTTAAATTATTTTTTGGCAAATCAGTTTTGACAGTGACCTGAATACTGATAACCATAAAAATGCTTAATATCAGTACCATAATCGGTCAACCCCTACATTAAAAAGTGTTTTTAGCTCAATTTGCTCATCACAATACTCTGATTGATGGAGAATAATGAGTAATGTAAAGGTGCTTTCGTACCTCGCAGTTTTAAGAACTTAGTTCTAGGACTTAGCCAGCATGGTGGTTCCTAGAGAACTAATTTCCCCCTGAAGCCAGAAGAAGTTAAGTAATCAATATTTGATGAAATAACCAACCAACCAAAATAAATTACAATATTTTTATTTGAACTCTGGAAGAAATGTTATTAGACCTTTATAGAATAAAACATTAATATTTTACTCAGAACCATTTCTAGTAAATCCAGAAAAAAGAAGTGTTCCCTTAATTATTTCCAGAGCTGTATTATGTCATTTGGAGTACATTATTGTAGGGATCAACCAATATGTGTTTTTAAGGGCCGATGCCAATAGCAATTACACTGTGTGCATAATTATTAGGCACAGTGATAATCTGGTCATATTTTTTTTTTCCAAGCACATTTTACCAATTCAAAACCACATCAATCTTAATAACTACTATTCATTACATGTTTTCTTTTACATATAAATGAGCCAAAAAAGAGATTTAACCCAGACTGAAAAGTAAAAAAAAAAAAAAAAATTAAATGCCCAAGAGTAGGATGCAATACTAATGCAATGCTAGAATTTGCAAAGTTAAGGCATGACCATTGGACAGAAATGCCCGTTGGGTCAGCACGGTGAGAAAAAAACAGTGAAGAAGAAAAGACACATGCTAACTGCAAAATAATTAAGAATTACGGTCAAGAATTAAGGGGGGAAACCATCAGGAATCATTTAGTCTCCAGTTCCACCATTTTCCAGAACTACAACTTACCTGGAGTCTTCAGAAATGCAATGTGTCAGAGACTTTGCTTGGGTGAAAACTGCTAAAAAATGACCCTCACTTAAAAAGAATAACATGCTGAAGTGTTGTGAAATACATGAAGACTGTTTTCTATAGGCTTTATAGACAGATAAGTTGAGAGTTACTCTTGAAGGACCAGCATCAAATCCTCTTATACCACTCTTTTAAGACTTTATCTTCCAAAATCTGGCAGTAAGTTTTGGGAGTTCATTTTAGTCCATCTTTGCAAGTCAGACTTTTTAGGATAGGAGATAGACTAAACATGAACTCCCAAAATGTACCGCCAGATTCAAAGAATAAAATCAAAGGGTACAAGAGGATGTGATGCTGGTCCTTCAAGAGTCACTCTCAACTTATAAAAAAAAACTTCACGTATCTTCATGTATTCCCCAACACTTCAGCATGTTGTTCTTATTAAGTGAGGGTCATTTTTTAGGATTTTTAACTCAAGCAAAGTCTCTGAAAATCTAATACATTGCACATCTGAAGACTCCAGGTAAGTTGCAGTTCCAGCCTTCATGGACAATTATATATCACTTACAAATAATTAAATGCAAAATTAATAGTAGTTTTTAGGACTGATGTGGTTTAGAATTGGTAAAATGTGATTGGTAAAAAAATACGACCAGAATATTGACGTGCCTAATAATTATGCACAAAGTGTATTAAAGATCAAGTATACCGATAACCTATATTTTGAACCGATTTATATATCTGGTCTAAAATTGAAAATTAATGTCAAAATTAAGAGTAACAATGGCTCTGACAAAAACGTAAAGGTTTTAAATTATCGTAGTGGCAAATCAGTTTCGAAAATCGGTTTTGAAAATGACCAATACCGATAACCATAATCATGCTGCAATAATCAGTCAACCCCTACATTATTGGTGTAAAAATTAAATTAATGTCAAAAGAATAACAAGGGCTCTGACAAAAACATTCTTTAAAAGGTTTTAAATTATTTTATCGGCAAATGACCGTAACGATAACCATAAAAATGCTTAATATCGGTGCAATGCTTAATATCAGTCAAGTACTACATTATTGAAGTGAGCAATCACTAAAGTGGAGAATCATGAGTAATGCAGAGGCCTTTTGCACCACATAGTTCTAAGAACTCATGGTGGTTCCTAAAGAACCAATTTTCCCCTCAGGTCGTTTTTCGTGGTTGCATTCGCACTGGCAGCAGGAACTCTGAAGCGGCCGCCATCAACGTTTTTGTCAGCCCCATTCACAAATATCAACAATAGGTGAATGTAGGACACAGTGATCGGAGCTGTTTTTGTTGTGTATCCTGGGTTTCGTGATAACGGAGATGGAATGTGAACACGCAGTTTACGATATTGAAAGAGCATGAAAATCTGACTAAATCTCCTGTGACTTGCAGTGTTACATATTATCGAGGCTGAGAAAGAACACAACGCTGTAAACAACAGGTAGCTAAATGCCGTTAGCGCCGTTTTGCATGTTCGTAAATATTTTTACATGGTCATTTTTACAGTTTCTGGAACTAAAAACACTTCCGCGGTGGGAACTTCCGCCAATAGTTCTAGGGACTATGAAAAGGCTCCTCCGGTGTGAAAGCCCCTTAGTATTTCCACCAAGGATTTTCGAGTTGAAATAATGCAGGCTGATGGCTTCAGCAACAGCATTTACCAATGACTAACACCTTGTAGGTCTGTCTTTTTGGTTATTTTTAAAAACCAGTTCCCTTATGGAGAAAATAATTGGATTTTTACTTTCCAAAACCTAACCTTTAGCAAACTTCAGTCAGTCTCCATTCTGATATGTAATGCCCAATTTTAACAATCCAAGCAATTACCAATGGGGAATTCTTTGTTAAATAGCTTGTTTTACTCAAAAGCTTCATCACCATACTAAGGCAAAATAGGTTACATTTCACACTGACTGTAAATGTAGTCCTCATCATATGTGAAGACATAAAATGGACTAAATGTAAAAGTCTTTCCCCAAAAGATTGGCGCTCTGTAAAAACACAGTAAACAGCTGTGAGAAGCACCACTACCCCACAGAAATCAGCTCAAGGTCTGATGATAATCCTTTGCAGTTACAAATGGAATCATCACACAAACACATGGACGTTGTCGCTGCGAGATGTTTGCTGTCAAAATGCCTGCCAGCTTTGGCAATTCAGCTGTTTCTATTATTTTATGATGCTTCAGCTTATTTGCTGCTGGAGCTTCATGGGTTATTTTTCTCCCCGAGATCATTAATGCATTTTAACCTACTCATTTTATCCACAGTGACAGAAAAATACTCACGGATGCTCGGCCAATACATTGCAACCACATTGTCTTGTTGACAGTGACAACATGCGCTCACTAAGAACTGAGAATACAACATACTGAATTATTAACTCACAATTTTGACGTTTTAAGTAACAAGCTCAGACTTTAATCACTAGGTTGCATAATGACAACCTTAAGTATCATATATACCCATGAGATACTGTGTTTAGCTATTTCCTGTTTGCCATCTTGATGTCCTTCATCAGTGCGTTTCCATCTGCTCCACTTCCCCCATCATCAAACCATCATGTGTCTATCTCTCTTCACTAATTTGTCTCAAAACATGACAGCTAATTAATATGTTCTATAGGCCCACATCTGCTGTTCAACTACCGGCAAAACAATACATTCGTTTCCTCATTTGACAGATTTCATTACATATTACATCATTAACATAATTCGAGCAAAGCATCGTGTAAATATGTTTAAGTAAACAGATTCTGAATCACATAGAATAAACTCCTAACATCAATTCATATTGTCTTACAAAATGAATACTAATTGTTGACAGTCCATTGAGCTTTCTGATGAAAACATATACACTACAGTCATAAAAACAATTTAGTTGCATGGAAAATGGAAACCCATAGTACTTATCCTCAACTTCCTGCCTTCCATCTGATGCAATCACTTAAGCATAGTCATATGCAGGTATGTGTGAATTCATCCATTTAGCTTCCATTCAGCCACAAGCACTGCCTGCGGCCTTCTGGGAGTTCATCATGCCTGCTGGTTAACATCTGCTGAGATTTGCATTGCGCTGCATAATAAAGTGAGAAATAAAGAAGAGCTTACAGTATGTAAAAGAATAGCAAATGTCAAATAACAACACTGGGGTATTAATGCAAGAGGTGATAATATTAATAATATTGTCATCTCATAAGGTTTAATTAAACAAGTTTTGAAAATAAGTGTGTAAAAATGACCGCAATCTTTTATTATTCCGGACCCAGTTGTGATGTTAAGTAAAGGGAGTCAGGAATCGGGAGTCAGGCTTGGCTCCGAAAAACCTGGAATCGAACAGCCCTAATTTTGCTTGGGTATCTTTTCGATTTTACGTTTTAAGCAGTTACTTTTACTTAAATGTTGATGTCTTTTAGAGACACTAAATTGTTAATTTAGCATAGCTACACTCAGTAGTAAGGGAAAACTCCATTCTGCCTCATATTGCTAAGCAACAAGAACACAGGGATTATAGTAATTGTCTAATCCATGCGGTAACAGCATCTCGAAAACCTGAGGGAGTTCAGACAGACAAAAGTGGCTGATTAGAGAATATACGCTCTGAGGCCAAGATGTGGTGTCAACTACTGCCAGATTTTGGGGCTACTGACACTGGGTGCTCAGGGCAAAATTAAGTTATCATTTTCAAAACAATTTATATTTTTTAAATCTGTTTTTATGAAATGATCCATGGTTAAATGACATTACGCTTTTTTCATTTAAAAAAAAAAACCTGATCAGAAGTATTATTCAGAAACTTTGAGACCTTTTTTATAGACTGTTCCACAGTTCCACAGTCCACATTTCTAACACTATACATTGCAGTGTTAATTTTGACAGGCATTTTTGATTTAGTCTTAATCTTGAGACGAAAATGCTTAATAGTCTTAGTCACATTTTAGTCATGTGAGTCTTTCATAGTTTTAGTCTAGTTTTAGTCTATGAAAAGTCATTGCATTTTTGTCAATTTTTAGTCATTACTTTTAGTCAAACTGCAGTTACCAACATTTATTTTGGTAGCTATTTTATAGTCTTCAACAAAAATAGTCATTAAATCTTTTCTAATTAGACCAAATCAATCAAGGATTGAATTTGGAAAAACTCATAAATGATGACAATTTTTATTTTTGGGTAGAGATACAAATTAAACTCATTTTTCAGATATAGTAGGTTGTTGGTTAACACTAATGACAAAGAGGTATTTAATTAGGGAAGCTGTCCCTTTAAGACGGAAGGCATGCATGTAATTCTGACAGTGACACACATTCAGTTTTCACCCACCGGTTTACATGCACTTAGGCCATAACTGACTGTATTTCCGTGAGATACTTCACAGGATAGACATTTGGACTAAAGTGTGTATATGTGAGCACTGAGAACTGAAGAAGTGGAGCGTGTGCGAGAGAGAGCGCTTCTGGTGTGCGTCTATCGGCGCAATTCCGCCTATCCCGGTAACTTTAGTTAAGTTAATCAACAACGAATTGCGACTCCCGGAAAAAACGGGACGCCTGGTGACCCCTTCGCTAAGTACTTAGGCCATTGTTTCAGATTGCTAATTCGCGTTTTGGTAGCCTATCCGTCCACTGCGGCTGTCATACTGAGACTAGATATGCAAACACCCCTTATGATGCAATGACAGAGACGCGCATTTTGAAAGACAAGACCTCCTCAAATAACATCGTAGTCCCGTCCCGTCTCGTCTTGTTAATGCAGACGCGGCATAAATTTCGTCATAGTTTTTATCATCAGATATTAGTTTCAGCTCGTCAGCGTCTCGTCTTAGTCACAGAAAAAATGTTCGTTAACGAATATTTTTCGTCGTCGTCTTCGTTGATGAAATGAACACTGATACATTGTGTCTTATTACCCTGGCATTCACTGATAGAAAACTAGTTGAATGCTGTTGAGTGTTTCAAACACAATTTGAGGGAATGACGAGGCAAACGGGTAATCTAAATAGACAGGCTACAGTTCATTCGAGGAGCAAACAGAGTCGGAAACAACAAGGAAAAGGGTTAAATCCACGACAGGCGAGAAGTCCAGGGCAGGCGGAAGGCAGACAAGACTATAAAACCAGGCTAGAAAACAAGACTAGGATAAACTAACTAGAAAACAGGATTGAACTAGACTCTGAATAAACAAAGTGGCTCCGTATAGTTGCTAACACAATGAGAGTGGTAAACAAATACAATACTCGAAAAAAAGGAAGAGGAAGTACAAGGCTTATATAGTGTGCTTTATTGGTTACAGCTGTGTGTGTCATCAGAGCAATGCATGATGGGAAATGTAGTCCGGGGTGTGGTGCAACAGTCTGTGTAATGTGAAACGGCAAGGCGACTTCTGGTGGCGAGTGGACTGGCAATCAGGACCAGATTCATGACAGTAGGTCAGTAAACTTAAATCAAAACATGATATAGACTAGTGTCTGTAAATATTTAGCCACAAAAATACAATTTAAATATGAATCCTGCATGTTTTGCGTGTCTCTTTGTGAATGAATGGCATATTCATGTTTACTACACACATACTGAAGCCAGTGTTTCTTCTGAGAAAAATTATCGTCATTTCATATGCAAATTGAAACAGGTCTGTGGAAGCCTAATTCCTTTATTGATTAAAAAATTATTTTAACAAGGTAAATTTTAGTCTTACAATTATGATTTTTTTTTTACAGATGCGAATTATAAAGTCAGAATTGTGTAATATAAACTTGCAACTGTGAGATATAAAGTCAGAATTGTAAGATATAAACTCACAATTCAGACTTTTTTTTTCTGAACCGTGACTTTTTTTTTCTGAACCGTGAGATAAAAAGTCGCAATTACCTTTTTTATTTTATATTCAGTAGCGGAAACGAGCTTCCATACAGGTTTTCAAAGCAAAACCGTCAAAATAAAAGTTCAGTTTAACTTGAAGAAAATGTGACAGAAATACATTACTCACTGTAAT